>JAEBDU010011314.1:0-20933 GCA_016802625.1 Heliconius numata
CCTACCTACTAATAACTACTACAAAAAATATGAAACCAAATATATCGCGCTGAAATAATACATTCAACTCCAATTATTCAATACGTGCAAATGCATCTAAATCTTCGTTGCTATAAAGGCAAGCGGGTTTTTTTTTCGAGCTTGTGGTTAATGCTGAAGAGGATATTCTGTCCCTGATGAAAAGCAAGCACGACGTGTCTGCCTGTGAGGAAAATTAAATAGAATACATCGGCCGGGAATCGAACGCGGGCCGCCCGCGTGGCAGGCGAGCATTCTACCACTGAACCACCGATGACTGCTCATGACGCGCTTGTATAAGCAAAACGTCGCGGGGCGCGTTTCGCAGCAAGGATGTTTTGATATTGTAACAACTTCTAAAGTACTTATTAAAATGAAAAACGGTAAATGATAGTTTTGATCTACATTAAATGGCCAACGTAACTAATATACTTATTTATATGCTGAGAGTAAGGGATAAGTGAAACTTGAGTAAGATACAGCTGATGTGTCAACGGCGGGATGTGTCAACAATTAAATGCGTTTTTCTCTAAAACTATTCGCAATTTTGAAATAGTGTAAAAAGCTAATTTTATCTTTGTTTAACGTAGAAAATTAATAAAATATTTTAAAGGATAAGGATTAATACCATTATGGAACAATATCCCTCACAATAAAAAATATATTGAAATTACTATTTTTAGATAGAAATATGATCACTACACGTTATTCTTAAAAGATAAAAATATGCTGTCGCGGACTTTTTTGTAGATCTTTTTAAGAGGAATAATACTCCAGTACATTATTTTCATGTAGTACTTACCATTAAAGCAGCGCATGCGCGAAAGTGTCTCAACGGGTAGGACTTTATACACATTTATCGTATTTATGTTAATTTACATAAGAATGTACAAATAATAAACTATATATAAACCTTCCCTGAGAAATACTCGACCTAATGGTGAAAATCGTATAAAAATCCGTTGGGTGGTTTAGAAGAAGAAGAGTTAGAAAGTTCAGACAGACACGAAAAGCGACTTTGTTTTATAAGATATAGGATAATAATGAAAATAATATTGCTTATAATATTAATTTCATTTACAAATTATAAATCAAATTTGCTCACTTTCTGCCCAATTTTTGAGACATTACGCCATTACGTTAACGCTGCGCTTCCAAAGCGGGAATTTGAAAATAAATTAAATATAATTATTATCCAAGTGGAGATTGAACCCACAACCTTCGATTTTACAGTCAGAAGCTGTTCCACTACACCACACCGTTCTTATAATATTAACTTGTAAATATATAAAGGTAAATATTTGTAAAATACATAAAATTTTATTTCCAATCCAATACAATTCTACTTCTCCACCAACTTTGGATACCGCCATACACATTGTAAGGAGATTGTTCACATGTTCTAAGTGTTTTGTTGCAAGTTCAATACAATGTACGTTTTATATTTCTGTTTCCGGGATTAAGTTACCCTTTATGGGGTAAATGGGAATCTGTGTAAACCCCAGTGTTTTATATGGAAATAAGTAATTTGAGGTCGCAAGTAACGAAGGGTTGTGGGTTCAATTCCCACTTGAAGAGCTAAACTAAGTAATTTAACGAGGTAGTCTGAGAGAACGAAGATCTAGACGCTATTTTGAGTTCCACCACTCAAAACGCAATGCCTCTAGAATTCGGCGGAAAGTGAGGACCGGAGTGTCTTAACACTAGGCTCCTTCTGTCTCCTACATGTGTCGTGAAGCTGAAAACTGACATGGTTTTGTTTTTATAAATGTGTCAATTGAAAGATTTTTTCATTTGTATAAAATTTTATGTGAAGCTTTGAGTGTCTTAAAACTAGCTTCTCAGGTTCCCTCTGCTTTCCCTGCTATGCGCGTGATACAGCGTGAGAAAAAAATGTACCGATGTATTATATGTATTTCGGTGGTAATTGAGGTCCAATTATATACATATTATATACATTTTTTTTAATACATATATAATATTTTAAAATAATAATTTGCTAAAACCACAACAACGATGTTAGAATATATTAATTAACTTTTCAGTGCACAGTTTCAAATGGATCCGATCGATATTCATCTATTTTTGCCACGTCCAAAAGTTTTTCGCTTTTCGAACTTTTCCTATTTTTGTATTGCTTCAGAGCGATATTGTTCCAAAAGAGCAGTGCATGCACGTTGTAATCAATTTAAAATGTTATGAAACTTATTTTTGTTGCAGGTATTTTTTTAGTTTCATGCTGTATTCCGCATATAGAAAGGTGTGCAGAGGGAACCTGGGAACCTAGTGCTGAGACACTCCGTTCCATATTAAGTAGAATGTAGAATTCTGCAGCCATTGCTTTGTTGAGCTTTCCCAATGCCGCGCTTGGCTTCGTTACAAGAGGGAGGAAATAAAAATAATTATTTTTTCATGTCTTCTAGTGAGAATCGAACCCACAACCGCCGCGTTTACAGTCACACGCTTGCGCCGCGACGGCCTCAGATTTACAATACAATATTTAATATAATTATGCTTAACTTAACCGACTTCTGTAAAAAGAGGAAATTATCATTTCAACTGTATTTTTTTATATTTGTTATATATAAGTTTTATTTAAACGCTGGTGCTTCTCTTATGATACCATTTTAATTTGGTCCATCTCTGACAATATTATCTATGAAAAAATCACATAAATCTTAAATTTGCATTAAGTATGTGCGCGACAAATGGGCGAATAATTCAACATTATGGCAACCGCTATCGATGATTCTTTTTTTATTGGAAAACATACACTTTGAGGGTAGCTTGAAAAGAATTTGGTTAGATTCTGATTATGGTACATAAAAATTATAATTGAAATATCTTCTACTAAGAACATTTTAATTTAATAATGAACGTAGCTTTTCCATACAGATGCAATACAAAACAGTGTTGGTTTAGACGGAGTCGAAACAACTACATTCCCCTATGTCTCGCCAGTATATTGCTAGCACTTTCATCTCGACAATTATGTGTTTATCTTGCTAGAACTATCTTACCTCCCTTTTAGGTTATTACCATTATACTAAAACAAGATGCACTGAAGTACTTAAATATTGTAAGAATCTAGTTATGAGTTTTAGAGGTTTTATGTCTGTAAGCTTGTAGATATTTTTACTTGTTGCTTGTTGTCTTCTTGTTGCGACGGTTGCGGGTTCGATGCCTTCTCGAAGTTTTTTTTGCTGTAATAACTTGGCAAAGCGCGGCGTTAAGTTCCGCCACTCAGCTTGCAATGCCTCCAGAATTTGGCGGGAGCCGGCGAACGAAAGTGTCTCAATGGCTACGGAGTATCTTAGCACAAGGTTTCCTCTGACTATCCTGCTTTGTGCGGGATACAGCGTGAAGCTAAGTAAAAAAAAAATATTTGTTGGTGTGGATTATATTAGCAAAAAAACGTAAATCGCCATATTTCCACTGCATACTACGAACAATTGTTAAAAGGCTACAGCCAGCAGCCATGGAAGCGA
The DNA here is from genome assembly GCA_016802625.1 of Heliconius numata. Taxonomy (NCBI): domain Eukaryota; kingdom Metazoa; phylum Arthropoda; class Insecta; order Lepidoptera; family Nymphalidae; genus Heliconius; species Heliconius numata. The sequence goes on from JAEBDU010011314.1 coordinate 3,507, forward strand.
ACACAAACGACTTGAATCTTCAAAGCCGGTACTGCAGTGTTATTATCTCAGCCATACATGAAGTTTTCCTACTAAATTGGTTCTAGCAATACATTTGTACTGAGTTAATCTAGCAAGGTGAATTTAAAATACTTAAAGTTATACTATCAATGTACGACGACATCGAAATGCATTTTTTTTTCAGCTTCACGCGGTATCCCGCACATAGCAAGCAAGGTTAGCCGGGGAGCTTGGTGTTAAGACAATCCGCTTCTCACTCCGGCGAATTGTGGAAGCATTGCGTGTATATTGGCGGAACTCAACGCCGTGCTTTGCCTGATACCAGTGATAAAGAATGGAAATATGAAATAGTTCATCTCCTCGAATGGAGATCGAACCCACACTGTGCTTCTGCACCACGGCTAGGCTCAAATATTATATTGGCAAATATTCAATATGAAAAATATTGTTTTAATATACTTACAATGTAAACAAAATTGATTTACAAGTTAATTCAATTAGGTTAAAAAGCACAAAATTATACACAAAAATCCAACTTTCAAAATAAAATAAATAAAAGTTGATCAAATCCACCATTTACAACGAATCGGCAATACACGATAATGAATAGATACCTAAAGCTGCCACAGAAATGCGGTTTCTAAAACGAGATTTATAAAACCTTCTCGATTCGAGCTCAATATAAAAGAACGACTGTACATTTCTAGGACAGTCTAAGGCGACTCTACTTAGGTCTTAGAAATTTTGTAATTGAATACACATCGAGCAACGTTGGAGAAATCAGAGAAAGTTTATCTAAAGATTTTACATTTTTGAGTAAATTTTATTAAAGTAAACGAATTCGCCATAATATAATAGGTAACTCAGAACACAAAGAAATTAGTGTAATTACACTAACTTGTACGAGTACGAGTTATGCAGGTTCCCTATCCCTGCCCTCCTGCGTGCGGGATACAGCGTGAAGCTGATAAGATAAAATAATTTATTTATATAACTCAACACGTAATGCCTCCAGAAATTCGGCAGAAAGTGGGGAACGGAGTGTCTTAACACTAGGATCCCTCTGCCTTCTCTGCTGTGTGCGGGATACAGCGTGAAGCTGATTTATTTTTATAATACGTATGATGAAACGAAATGAAAATAAATAACACTAAAATAAAAATAAACACCATTTTCTTTTGTAATATAAATAAAATTGCGACTGTTTTTGTTGCGTGGGTTCGACTCTCATTCTTCGACGACAGATTTGCCTTAATTGGAAAGAAATGTCTAAATAGTAAGTTTCCAGGTTCCAGCTGCTTTCCTTGATATGTACTAAATACGATGTGAAGCTAAAAACATAAATAAAAAAAAAAGAATTACACGCAATTATTAAATAAAAATTTAAGATATATTCAAACAAAAGCAAAGAGAGTAAAATTTTTCAATCTCTTATGTCTCGTAGAGCACATAAATTTGTAGTCTTGCTGACCTCCCTCTGGTCGTGTCGGCTTACCGTCAAATAGAATTCTGAGAGTGGATAAATAGACAAGCCAACTAGGATTGCACCTTGTACTATATTATAGAATATACTATAGTATATATTTATTTAGTAGGCCAGTTTAGTAATAGTTTAGAAAACGAGAATTAAAAGGTTCACGCTGTATCATGCACATAACAGAGTAGGCAGAGGAAACCTAGTGTTAAGACACTCCATTCCCCACTGATCGCCGAATTATGGGCGTTGAAAGGCGCAACTCAACGCCGTGCCTCGACACCAGAGCGAAGAAATGGAAATATAAATTTAAATAAATATTTCATCTCCTCGAGTGGGGATCGAACCCACAACCAGTCGATTTTACAGGTCACGCTTTGTGCATCTGCGCCACGACTGGTCTAAGTATCCGACACATAGTAGAGAGATACTCCTTTCCCATTAAGACACTCCGTTCCCCACTTTCCGCTAAATATTTTCTTCAATTTTCCGTTTAAACAAAATCAAAAGCCTAAGTGCTAAGTAAACTGGTAATCTATAAAAATAATAGTATCTGTTAAAAATAAATATAAAATAGAATACAATATAAATTTATTTGAACCAATTTATATGAACTAAAATAATACGACCAGGCAATTATTGTAACACAAATATAAAATGCTTTCTTAGTATTACATTTACGAACGAGACGTTTTTAATTTAGCCTCAGGTCGTGAGAGCCGTGCAGTGGAAAGATAATGGCGGTTCTGGAAATAAAGCCTTTGTGTCATTATTTTGTGTCATGACATCATTCTTGCTCCACTTACGTTGAACGTCTACCGCGTATATTTTATTCTTGGATCTTCTTACTTTATTTTTATTACCTGACACCTGGCCAGCTTTGTTTAATTGTTTTACCTTTGTTCTATATGCCGTTTTTCATAAAAATCATAGAATCCTCTTACTTTGGAACTATTTGTGATATTAAAAATAAAACTTTCAATTAACCGTATAAAAAAAACATCAGAATTCAACTAAGTTGCATCTATTAAAATAACAATTTCTTTAACTATCAAAGAAAGTCATTACCCGAATTTAAAGCGTAATTGTTTCCGCTTCCACGTAATAAGACTCGGGAGTGCAAAGCTAACTCGGCGAAGGCTAGATCTGAAATGTGCATCCGTTTGTTCGTTAATTTCATCCTTTATCTTGTCGACTGTTTCGTCCAAGCTTTGGTACGGAAATGCGACTGCACTCAGAGATGAACTCGACTCATAAATTATTCAAGTAGCGAGACACTTCAAATATAGAGCAGCTGAACGCTATTCTCAATGCGCCGGTTGGTCTGGAATATCGCGTGTTTGACGATTCGTCAAATTTACACCTAGAATATGTGTTGGGTCTATTGCAATAGATTTTTACAAAATAAAAGATATCTATCTAATGTAATATATGGTAAATTTGTTACTAATTGATAAAAAAAACAACTTCATTGTCCTCTATAGAGACAGGGTGAAAATTTTCTGTTTCCGAAAGGATTGGAGAAATTGCGTGAAAGAATAGTAAAAATCAATATCGCGCTTCGAGTCGAGAATAAAAATTTTTAAAATTTTCTGACTGGACGTCGAACCTACAACCATCGCATTTACAATTTTACAGTCTTATGGTATTAACCTAAGGAAGGTTGCTGGCTTCGACTGGATGCGGAAGGCGGAGGATCGAGAACTTTGGCGCACCCTGGGAGAGGCCTATGTCCAGCAGTGGACCCGAAAAGGCTGATTTGATTGATTGATTGATGGTATTCTCACTGATCTATAATGACCTGTTTAATTACAAATGATCAATTTGATTTGATGGTTTTAGTATTAATTTAACATACTACAAAGTTATATTACAATTCATTATAATTAACATGTTGTTTGTAGATTGTTTTAATTATTTTGTATTAAACCATATTACGAGTGCCCAAAACGTATGCAATAATCCACTCGAAATATAATAATAAGTGTCATTTAGTTCGAATTAATTTGGCGTTGTTTGTTTGTTTGTATTTATAGTTTAATTTGCTTGCTTAATTAAATGGCTAATAAATTACATATACATACCTATATAAATTAAAAAGGAAATAATTTTATATTTTTTTGATTCTTTACTTATTTTTATTAAATAGTATGTATTGTTTTGTTTTAATTTTTTTTAGCTTTATATTTTAAATATTTCATTTTCTCGAGTTATAATTAAACAATAGTTTGTTTCCACGCATATAGAACAAAGGTAAAACAATTAAACAAAGCTGGCCAGGTGTCGGGTAATAAAAATAGAGTAAGAAGATCCAAGAATAAAATATACGCGGTAGACGTTCAACGTAAGTGGAGCAAGAATGATGTCATGACACAAAATAATGACACAAAGGCTTTATTTCCAGAACCGCCATTATCTTTCCACTGCACGGCTCTCACGACCTGAGGCTAAATTAAAAACGTCTCGTTCGTAAATGTAATACTAAGAAAGCATTTTATATTTGTGTTACAATAATTGCCTGGTCGTGTTGTTTTAGTTCATATAAATTGGTTCAAATAAATTTATTTTGATTGAATTTTTATTGGAAGGTTCTTATTTATATTATATATTTTTAAAATTAGGGGGTTGTAGGGTTTTCGACACAACATAAAATTATGAACCACAGTATGACGGTTGTGGGTTTGATTCCCACTAAGAATAATAAAGTATTTTTAACTTCTGGCTCTGGTACAAAAAAACAGTGCTTGAGAAGCAGTGTCTTAACATTAGTTTACCCCTGTTTACTCTACTATAAGCAAGATACAGCGAAAAGCTAAAAACATAATTATATTTCTTTTAATCCGATTTCAATTATGAAATATTTAATTGTATTAATACTGGCAGCCTTTGTATTGTCTTCGTTTTAATTTTTTGCGAAATAAATTAATAGTAATTTGTGAAAAAATCAAAATTAATTAAATCTTGAAAATATAAGCTTATAATACAAGCTTACTTATCTTATAATATTTAAGATTCAATTAATTATTTACATGATTACTTTTTGTAGAACCAAGCGTAGATGTTCTACGCCGTAGGCTGTGAATGTAAAAAATATATATACTGCTATAGTTATGTGCCAAGTATGTGGTAAATTAAGATTTTTTGTTCAGATTCACGTTGTATCACGCATATAGCAGGTTAGGCAGAGGGAACCTGGTGTCAAAAAACTCTTTTCCAACTTTCCGCCGAATTTTCGAGGCATTAATGAAAATAATAAACATTTTGTAACGAGGAACGGAATGTGGTGACTGGAAGTGTGTTACTGGGAACAGAGTGTCTTAACACAATGTTCCCAAGTTCCCTCCGCTGTGAAGTGCGGGATACAGCATAAAGTTAAATAAATACAATAACAAACAAACATAGTATGTGAACTGCTTATATTTCTTAATATTAGAACTAAACTGTATAGCAGGAGATAGTGCGGATAAAGACTTAGACGAGTACTCCTGCAATAGAATATTTCTAGCAAAGGTTCTTACTTTATTTTATCTTGGGTTTTAAGTAGATTAAGTACTTAAGATCTCAATTTCATGCTCTTGAGAAAATAAAATGTTTACTATTTTATATTATATAGCTACTATATATTGTTGGTATATACATATATTATATTGTACGAGGCTGTGACTGTAACGGCCGGTGTTGAGTTTCGCCACTCAACACTCCTCGAAAAATTCGGCGGTTAGTGGATAACGAAGTGTCTTAACACTAGGTTTCCTCTGCCTACCCTAATGTGTGCGGGATACAGCGCGAAGCTGATTTAATTTAATAAATAAAAAAGTAATATTCAAAGCCGAAAATGCATTATATTCCATTTTTCATAATTGAAATCAGTTTTTCAGTCACTAATTAATCCAGTGCCGGTTACTTAAGCAATTCTCGTTCCTTTTCTTTGTGTCGACGCTAAAGCTTTTCAGTTTCTACTTACTTAGAGTTCCTTTATAACGATATTTCTTTGATGGGTTATGTAATTATTTAACTAAAGGAGAAGATTTTAAGAAAATTTCTAACTTCGAAATTTTGGATACGATTTTGTCTGTGAAGCGAACTAGTAAGAAATTCATTTGTAAATAGTGTATGTTCACGCATATACAGGAATTTATATAGTTCCTTATGTATATATAGAAAAATAATACTATTGTTAATAACATCAGCTTCACGCTGTATAACAACTGTAAAGAAACTTAGTTCTCCATTTTTCTACGAGTTCTGGAGGCGGGACTCAACGCCGCCCTTTGCCTCGATACCAGAGCGAAGAAATGAAAATATTAAATATTTCACTTCCGATACCAGAGCGAAGAAATGAAAATATTAAATATTTCACTTCCGAGTGGGCATCGAACCCACAACCACGTGCCTTTGCGCAACGACTGGCCTCTGTTGTTAATATAGTTAATAGGATAAATAAGAAGACTAGTTGGTAATCAACTAATTGACTTAGAGAGAAAGCTAATTCTTCGAAATATATTATTATTATTATTAATAATACTGGTGAATTGAGTCACAATACTACATATATTGATATTATTTAAAATAATTACATTTAATTTCCAAGAATATTCCTTTGGGTAATTCAGAAATTCGTAAAAGCTTTTAGAGCGTATATGAATGTAATTGCTTAAATGTAATAATTTAGTATTATAATAATGACTTCATTTACAAATTGTATATTAATATTTATTTTCTTTTGTTTTTTTTAGCTTCACGCTGTACTATATAATAGGCTGAACAGAGATAACCTAGTGTTAAGACACTCCGTTCTCCATTTTCAGCCGAGTTTTTGACACAACGAAATCTACACCGCGCTTTTTAAAGCGCGATTTCGTTCCGAGTGGAAATCGCACCCGCTACCATCGCATTTATATATTTTCTATAAATATATATTTCCCATATTATTTATTAACATCGATGCAAAGTGGGTTCTCGTTACAATAATGATCTGCCCAATGGACATTAAATATAATGAATAATTTAAATAATATATTTTATAATAAGGTCCTATATTTTTTATTTTAACTATTTTATTTGTTTTTTATACAAGATCAATTAACATAAATTTCTACTATTATTTAAGAAAAATATAATTCATCAAATTGCTATTTATACTTCTATACTAATATTATAAAGCTTAACAATTTAATTTGGTTGAACGCACTAAACTAAGGAACGACTGGTCCAAACTGAAAAAAAATATAAAACTAAGGCTATATTAATTATACGGTTCTACGTACGTTATCGTTTCCTTGTCCATACCTATATTATAAATTCGAAAGTAACTCTGTCTGTCTGTCTTTTACGCAATCAGGGCCAAACCGCTAGTTTAATTGTGATAAAATACTCATATAGAGATACTTGAGGGTCTCGGGATGAACATAGGATACTTTTTTTTCTCATATTTGTGATTGTTAATAACAACCGTCGCTATGCGACCGTTGCTAAGCAACGATTTGCAAAGTTTGTTGTTAGAAAACGTCACCCAAAATGAGCTTGCTTAACGCATCTCTCTATTGAAAACTGAAAATAATTTCATAATATTCGTATAATTCAAGCGGGCGGGCGTAGCCGCGTTCGGGTCCACTAGTATTTTATATAACACTTACTTGTTTTCACGAGTATAAAACAAGTGTAGAATATTACCTCTATGCTCGAAGCAATAAAGTATATAGATAAGAAGGAAACCTCTACAGAGATTCACGATAGAAAGCATTAATTTCTTTAATGTACATAATTTGTTATAATTTTTTAAATATAATGAATAAGCACGTCGAGCCCGTCATAGCCCAGGGGCATAAGTGTGTGACTGTAATACGACGGTTGCGGGTTCGATCTACACTCGAGGACAGGAATTTTAATCTTTATTATTTATATAATTTCATTTCTGCTTTCGCCCTGAAACCAAGGCAAAAAAGCCCGGCGTTGATTCTGTCTCTCAACACACAATGCCTCGAGAAATTCGACGGTAAGTGGGGAACGGAGTGTCTTAGTACTGTGTTAACTAGGTTTCTGCCTACTCTGCTATGTGCGGATTTTTTCCGACGGAGTAATGCGTCACAAAATAACTATATTGATTACGTACATGACTCGTATTCTTAAAGTACACTTCCGGCTAATTAAATAATTTATAGCCGTAGTTCGTATTTGAGCGCGCAGCACTTCCTGTCTTGACAGAATCCATCGTCGGGAACGAAAACAAAGAATGAAATTAATGAACGAATGCATTTCGAAAGGAACGAACTAAAGTTGTTCGATTGCTGTCTTGAAATAAATTGTACGATAAGCAGACTTAATAAATAGATCTGTGAAACGTTTACATCTTTAATGGCTGAACTAGTTGTTAATATATTTAGATATAGAGAGTATTAAAAGAATATACTCGTATGTTAGATTGTTAGAAAATTTACATGCCTTATAAAATCCTAGAATAAAATGAGAAAAAAGTACCAGCCTCTTTTTTGGATTTAGATATAACGAATATACGAGTTCAGTTCCACTAAAACTCAGTGCCTCTGGGGGGATGCCCTAATCCCCTAAATCCCCGAAAGTCAGGAACGGAGTGTCTTAACACTACGCTCCCTCTGTCTGCCCTACTGCATGCGGGATACAGCGTGAAACTGATATTATGTTAGAATACATATTATGGAAATCGAACTCACAACCGTTAGCCGCTGGCTGTGCGGTTGTTCTTTAGGGGTACATAAAGAAAATAAGAATAATATTTATTAAAATAAGAGAAAGCTTAACTTATCGAAGAAATATTTATATTGTACTAAATATAAGGAATGACTTTTATGTTTTATCTGATTTACCTTATTTCTAGATCCCAAAAATCATAGAAAAAATAAAAATCATACATAGCTAATTTAGCGTGACATTTTTTGAGGCTATTCATGGTGTAGGAGTGCATACGATTGTAAATATGGTAGGTTGTGGAAAGAAAGAGAAACTAAAGATTAGCAGGATTCAATAACAAAAAGTTCACAAATTAGATTATATTTCATTCTGAATACTGAAAAAGTCGCATTATGTCTTTATAAACATAGTAAATTTTAAATAACTTTACAATGCGCGACTGAAAAAAACGAATATAACTGAAAAGCTATTTCGAGCTGCTCTCTTATTGACTTTTCGTCTATCGAAGTAGGTACTCGAGGATTTAGACGTGAAATAAAAATACCTCTTTCATTCATTCTGGCATAGCAAGGTAAGGAGGGAGAAACTATAATTCAATTTCCACCATAAGCAGAACCAGCTCTGGCAGGATAACGGTGTTTAGTTACGCAAAATAATAATAATTATTATTATTTATTTCAATCTACCCTCACAAACTTCCACATATATATAATAATAGGATATCGCTTTGCCTCATTTAATTTGTCTGTATGTTACAATTACATATTTGCGTGACGGCGATAATTATTATTTTCATGGAAATTTCATATGGAACACGTAAACTAGAATTCTGTAATGATCCAATTATGTCTACCGTTTATTAAAATAATATGTACAATATTTTTTATGGCGTTTATAAGAGATAGAGAGATAAAGAGAGAGTATAGAGTTAGAAGTCAAAGTCAATGATAAAATCATGGCCAGTTTTAGGCTAGTATTGGCGCATAGGAACCAACGTGTGATTATAAGCGAGATGGGTAGTGGCTTCGATTCCCATTCGAGCAAATGGAGTATTTAATATTTTCGCTTGCTCTGGTGATGAGGTAAGGCCCAGCGTTGATCTTCACCATTCAATGACTCCAGGATTCGATGAGAAGTGGTTAACGGAATTCCATTCCCCAACATTTTCCTTCAATTTTTGAGACATGACTAAGTGGTGGAACTCAATACTCCGCTTAGTCTTGTTATTATGACGAGAAAATTAAAATATTTGTTATTTACGAGCCAGAATCGAACCGAGAACCGTCGCGAACAGCCACTCGTTGTGCCTCAAAAAAATTTTTCTTTTTAAAAATTCAATTCGTAGTTCAATTTGAATATGAAAACGAAAGTTTTATAATATTATTTTAAAGCTCGGCGTCATTCTTGCTCTACTTAACTCGAATGTCTGACCACAGTCGTTTATTTTAAAACGTTTCGTTTAACAATTCACTATTTCATTCTTATTGTTGGTGATTATTATTTACTTGGGTACCTACTGCTGCAAGCTTGCTGCAGTTCTTTTAAGTGGAATGAGTTTTAAGATCTTAAAAGAAAAAAAATATAGATATAATTTTAAAATATAAATAAAATTGTAGTTGGGAGAAATTGAATTATTAATTATTTTTACGATTTTTATAATACTTAGTTAAATATTTATTTTATCAAATAAATTGAATAATTATAATTTCAATCATTTTCTATTAGATGAGCTACAAATATAAATTTGTAAAAACATGAACGCTTTTAATAAAAAATCTAGCAAAATCGATGCATAAATGCTCGTATCTTTTATTAGACCTAGAATCTTGAATTTTTCTGTGTTTTAAGGGACCACAGCAATAAGTATTTGATGTTAATTTTATCTAACTTTAACTCGATCTCGAGATAGGTCTTGATAGACGGATAATAAAGTGATCCTATTAGGGTTCCGCTTTTACCTTTCGATGTACGGAACCCTAAAAAAGAATGAAAATATGATTCTAGTCTTATTAACTTATTCAATATAAAGTAAACGAGCATAAATTACATAAGTAGTGGATGAAAAGGTCTGGGTGCCTTTTCATATTATATTCTTATTATGAGCTTTATTAATTTACTGTACATATTTAATATTATGAGTTTGTAGAAATAAAACAGCGAGTACTTGGTACCTTGGTCGAGGTATTGTTACTTTCATACATTAAATATATAAAATTAAAAAAGAGATCCCTAAAGTAATATTTTGTAAGAGGGATTATAACGAAAAAATGTAATGGTGGAAATATTAAAAAGTTGTTAAAAGCTTAGTGTGGAATCTTCATTTCAAATATTAATAGAAAAACAATTATAAATACTTGCGTTACGATCGTACACAATGTGACAGCGTGTAATAATTCCCCCGAGAGGGAACCGAACCCACAACCCTCATGATTACAGTCGCAGGCTTGTGCCCCTGCGCCATAACAGCCATAAATATTCATATTAAAATTAAATATAATTTCTCCAATCTTGTATGACAAAGCCCATCATTAAAAGTTAAAACATACAATGCAGCGAGCAATGTCCCGAATTCCGAAGCGGAAAGCGGAAAGGAAAGCGGAGAACAAAGTGTGTTGACACTAGGCTTGCTCTCTCTACCAAAAAACTAACAAGAAATTATTCAAATAAAAGTATTAAACATGAAATTTTCATATTAAAGTGAAACAATTCAAAAATATTAAAACTTTTCCACTCTATGAGCAAGCACGATGCATTTGGCCGCAATCTCCTTAGTATTGTGCAAAACATATGGAGTAGAAAGTACCAAACAAGACATCCCATGTGAACCCTCAACCTTACAGACATAACGGCTTTTAACAGTTGTTGTAATACCAGTTACAAATGTTCCTGGTGGACGGAGACGGCAAGTTCTGATGATATCACATTAGTGGAACGAGAATAGTTGCCAGGTGCCATCCCTAACGCTTGAAGTTAAACGGTTTCAATATATCAAAAATGAATTTCAGAACTGTTGATGGCCTAAACAACTTGAAGTTTAAGATGTATGATGAAGTTTAATAGTTATAATTGTGTATTATAATGTTGTAATGAAGATAATAAAGTTTTCGGTACATAATTATTATGTAATTTTTTGTAGATTATCTGTTAAGAAATTATCTATAAAGCTATCATTTTTCCTTCTTGAGGTACGGAACCCTAAAAAATAAAGAAAATGGAATGGAAGGGGAATTAATTATTAATTATTTATTATTAATATTGTCATTTCTTCGCTCTGGCACCAAGGCAAAGCGCGACATTCAGTTGGCTAAGTTCTCTCTGCCTACAATATAGGAATAATTAAGAACGCTGTAAAAATTAATATAATTAATTTTATTTGTATTTTCAATGCCCGTATTTAAATTGATTCCCTACACGTAATAGGCTATTACATTTTATAATACGATTAAAATGCCAAGTGTAAAGCTTAATGAAAACATCTCATTAATTGGCGTACGAGATTAATTGTGGTGGCTTAATGAGGTTTTAAATATATATATTTATGTAATTATAAAAAATAAAAAAAGAATATATCATTGCCGAATTTTTCAAGGCATCGCGTGTTGAGATATGTAACTTAACACCGTGATTAAAAATATCAAAATAAATAGTAATTTATTTCCCAGGGTTGGGATCGAACCCACAACCGTCGCGTTATAGTAACACCCTTATGTCCCTTCCTTTCCACGCAGCGTAGTTACTTATTTGGAATATAATATAATATGTTTATTTGTTAGTGAAGGAACTAAGGTAGGATTTTCCCAAAATTCCTACCTACTAGGAAAGAGAAGGCTAAGAGCCCCCTCAAAACAAGTCGCAGACAATAACTTGAACAAAACTGCTATAAATATTTTAGAACATTTCTATACTGATATTTTTACACTATTACATAGATTTTAAACACCACTATGATAGGAATATGGAGAGAGATGTACCTTAACACTAGGCTTCCTTCGCCTACCCTACTACAAGCGGGAAATAGAGTGAAACTGAAGAAAATCTATGATAGGAAATTGTTATGAAATATTTTAATAATCACATAAGCTTATTCATTAAATCAAAATTTAAGCACGAACTAATGAACTTAGCGAAGTAATGAGATTTTTATTAATAATTCAGTAGTATTCTATCTGAAATGAAAATGTTGAAATATGATTTTTACTTTATGGCTTTATTTTTATTAAAAAAAAGTCACAAAGCCTTCAGTATAGTATATGTCTATATAGAAATTAAATCATAGCACAGAAGAAAATTTTATGTTAAGGAATATCTCATATTTTATACATTTTGACTAACTGGACTAGCATAACTTTTTTTCTTTACTATCAATTTAGGTACTAGTTACAAAAAATATTTAGGTCAGTCATAACTGACCTACTATTTAATAAAGCTAAATAAAAATCAACAATAATTCCCCAAAATCTTATGGTTCTCAAATATATTTACTTCAGCAAACAACAACAGAAAATACTCGTATATATGAATTGAAATAAGAACGAGATTCATTCTCGCCGCATTGATAAATACGACCAATAAAGAGGAGCGCAATGTCCACGGAAAATATTACTCACATTTTTCATAAGTTGCCACTTCTTTTAACAAATATAACATTCAGTTTCTTGAATTATTTAAATAGCTTTTGTTGTGTATACATTTGTTTTTCATAAAATTTTCTTTACTTTTATTTTTAAACGGTTTTATTTTTTATCGGATGTCTCTATTGGCTTTTTAAATCTATTTCATAGTCTACAATAAACTTTACCATTTTCTTAATAGAAGTTTAAAAATATAAATTTAATACCTAATGATAAATCACTGCGTTCTCCTCTTTCTTTCCGCTTAGCGGCATTATGGGTGATGTTACACTTAAGTTTAATTTATTATTTTTTTATAAATGTTCAAAAAATCTCAACAGGGTTAAATTTTTTGGTAGTAGATAAATATTTAAATTTAATCATATGCCATAAAATATATTATAACATAATTTTCTATAATATAACCATTTTAAATTGAAAGTAAAGCTAACAGACCACAGAAGTGAAATGAAATGGAAATCTCTTATTATAATGATTCTGTTCAAAACTATTCTGGTCCATTTCAGCTTGGGTTTTTAGTTCAGCGTGGGAAACTTTAAAATGTAACAAACTACGAATTTCATATCCGGCACGTCCATTGTTGTTCTAGGGACTATAGATCGCTTTAAATTATTATGTTTAAATTGTGAGATGTTATTGTTGAACTTATCATATACAAACTTTACTACTAAATTAATCACGACCCGGGGTTTTTAATGACTTCCTATGTAATATATATTTGTACTAGTGGACCCGAACGCGGCTACGCCCGCTTGAACTATACGAATATATTTATGAAATTATTTTCAGTTTTCAATAGAGAGATGCGTTAAGCAAGCTCATTTTGGATGACGTTTTCTAACAATAAACTTTGCAAATCGTTGCCTAGCAACGGTCGCATAGCGACGGTTGTTATTAACATGGCAGAATAAATTGCATGTCAAATTAACAAGTATTTAAATATATGGGTATATATCGAAAATATAACAAATATGAGAAAAAAAAGTATCCTATGTTCATCCCGAGACCCTCAAGTATTTCTATATGAGTATTTTATCACAATTAAATTAGCGGTTTAGCCCTGATTGCGTAAAAGACAGACAGACAGACAGAGTTACTTTCGAATTTATAATATAGGTATGGATGCTTCATTAAATACAGGCCGTAATGGCGCAGCGGCACGAAGGTGTGACTCTAACGCGACGGTTGTGGGTTCGATCCCCCAACAGTGACATATTTGTTTACGTTTATATTTCCATTTCTTCTGGAATTGGAAATATAAACGTAAATAAATATTTCACTTCATCGAGTGGGGATCGAACCCACAACCGTCGCGTTGCAGTCACTCCCTTCTGTAGTACCAGTAACCCTTCTGTAGTTCCAAAGTAACTGAAACTTTAATCTATTTTAAATATCCTCAGGGGAAAGTATAAGTCTGGCATACCTTTAATATTTGTAGAGCAAGATGAGTGCGGCTAGACAGCGTTGTATTTATTATTCATAGTTTAATACATGTAAAACTAGCTTACTATTCGTTTAACTTTTTTTTTTTGCTTGTCTGTACTAGTACTTTCAAAATGTAGGTTGAAATAGAAAATTTTAAAAAAATAGTAAAATCGATGGTTGTAGGTTTAATTTCCAGTTGGAGAAATACATTAGTGTCATTTCGTAGCTCTGGTGATGACATTACGCGGCTTTTAGTTCCGCCATTCAACGTGCAATGTATCGAAAATTGGATAGAATGTGAGAAACTGAATATTTTAGCACTAGGTTTTCTCTGTCTACCGTGTTATATGCAGGATACAGCCTGAAGCCAAAAAAATATGAATCCTCTACTTCACTAAGATTAAATTTCTAATAAAATTAGTTTTATATATGTCATATTTTGAGGTTAAGCGAAAAGTGGAGAACGGAGTGTTTTGGCACTAAGTTATTCTACCTACACCACTATACAGAACACAACATGAAAATAACTTCTTAAACAATTCAATTTATAACTTTATCATGTTATCTTATAATATTGTAAAGATAAGATATACGTAAACCAATTTCCATTTAATCAAAGACAAAAAGACTGAAAGAGGTATCCGGGAAAATTTTATATCTCAACTTAAAATAGAAAAGATGTTGACATATTGAATGCGAGTGAAGCGGAAATTAAAGTTTTATGAATATCGTGAACCATTTTGAAGATTATATTTTTTCTTTGAAGCAATATCCTCTAAAAATATTTATAAAATCTGGAAAATCATGTTTAGAAAGTAGATTTAGCACATAGAGAGCTATATAGAATCTGCGATACATATATAAATGAAAACATTATTAGTTATTATAGTATCTAATGATACATCTTGGACAATAGAAGTCCTGGTTGTTATTTGGCTAAACCATAGAAAAAAGACAAACCTTGCAAAAAAGCAAAAAAAAATTGCTCTAAATTTTTTTATAAAAAAATGGGGGAAAAATTAAATACGTGTGTATGTAAGTATAAGAAAATTTGGACATACAGTAGAAACTCGATTAACCGGACTAATTGTTGTCGTTACTCATTTAGATAATCGAAAATCCGGATAATCGAATGTATAAAGAAAAGCTACGCTACTCAATATTATATTTCAGCTTCATGTTTTTTTTTTGCATAGGAAGCATTAAATACATTTATATAGCGACAACATAACCACTAAAACCAGAATATTAATAATAAATATCACAAATTAAAAAATAAATTATATTTAATTATAAAAAAAAAATATTTTCATAAAAACTTTATTATATAACGTTGAAGCGAAACACTTTAGTCGTTTAACAAGTTTTCCTTTAGTACCATTCATAATTAGCAGATAGTTTATATTTTTCTAGTAGAAAGAAGAAAATATTAGTTTATATTTTTCCCTCTCTTTTTTAGTAAAAGCAAGAGGAAAATATTAATTGCTATAAATTTAAAGCAGGGGCAGGTTCCAAATGAAATGTTGATTTTAAGCTCCCAGCTCGAGACACAAAATATACGTTCATTAGCGTGCTACGAAAATTATATTACTACAGTACTTGATTATATCATTCAATTCTGTATTCGGTACTGGCTCGTCTTGATTTCGTACAATTTGTTGATATGTATGTTATGCTATTTCCAATAAATTCTGATTTCGATTTATTTATTACATTTACTTACTAATTAGGTAGATTTGATCGTTTTATTGGGTGAGATTTAAATTAAATTTTTCCAATTATGAGTGAGAAAACTGGGTTTTAAGATATTTCGTTTCGCATTTTTCGCTCAATTTTTAAGATTGAGTATTGAGCAGTGGAACTCAACGCTGTGGTTAATCGAACAAGGGAGAGAAAATGAAAAACACGTCCGTTCACAATGGTCGTTTAGAAATCCAGCACAAACTCACTGGATCACGGACTAAAATTCAGCTTTTATTTTTAAAAAATATTTATACGCATGCAATATACGTATTACTATGCTTTAAAAATAAAAAGTACATTTGAGTACTTGAACTATTTATGTTAAAAGAAAAAATCTTAAAATGTCATCAATCAGTATGGAGGCAAATTAAAAAAGAAAAACATAAAAAAATAAAAACAGACCCCAAAAAAGATTATTTTAAAAACCCAAATAGTTTGCTGTTGACATAAAAATCTAAAACCTCTGCCATATACGGATTTAGCCTCGTCTATCTTTAAACAATAGCCAGCTTTGTCTCTGAAGGACCTATTTTCAGTCAGTCAGTGAGTGAGTCAGTGAGTGGGGGGCCGCCCCATCAATATCTACGCGGTAACTATTACTCAATATCGGTCAAGTGGAACATACCAATTTACAGCTACATTGAACGAAATCGATTGAATCTTTGAAACGCTATCGTCTGAATATTAAAAGCGAATAAGAAAAGAAGTGAAATGAAAAAGTGTAAAATTATATTTTTTGGATATTTTTATTGGATTCTTTGAATATTTGAAGTTATTCTGAAATATCAATAGTAATATTGGTTAGAACTTCAAATCTAAAGCGCGGTTCTTGCTATCTATATAATAATGCACAAATAATATTTTAAGATAATATAAAGTAAATATTCGAAGGCTTCGTGGCGTAGGGCCGCAATCGTGCGATAGCAAACGAGACAGGCATGGATCTATTCCCACTCGAGGAAATGAAATATTTGGTGTTTTCATTTCTTCGCTCTAGTAAACCAGGCAAAGCGCGGTGTTGAATTCCGCCACTCAAGAATTTTGCAGATGTGGGGAAGGTGTAACTTAAACTAGGTTCCCTTTGCCGATCCTACTATGTACAGGGGATACAGCGTAAATACCTAAAAAAAATACCTAAAAGTAGTCCATGGATTATGAATTGTAAAATTACTTTTCGCTGTTCGTCCCCATAGGCATTTCTATACATAAATACATAAATAAAATGCTAATCCATTCTGCCTAAGGATTCCCTATTATATAGTTACTAGCTTTCTACGTCCAGTCTTTTCGGTTGTGGGTGTGAGTTGTCTGTCAGTCACTCACTCAGCTGTCACAAATAGTTCGATAATATATTTAATAATGATCTCAAGTTTAAATAAAATAATAATAATAATTATTAAATATCACTCCATTCTCTTGAATAACTGTAGCATAAGTATTTTTAACCGACTTCTGTAAGAAAAGGAGGTTATCAATTCGACTGTATTT
>JAEBDU010011316.1:0-14626 GCA_016802625.1 Heliconius numata
TACACTAAACAAGTGACATATCAAAAAAGTCCCACGTTCTTTGAAGACATATTCAACGTAAGTAACGACTAAACAAAATACTAAAATACTAATTTGTAGGTACATTACAATATAGAATGATTTTTTAACGAAATTCTTTTTCAGATTCCAATATCAACTTTGAAAGCAGTGGGTAATTTTCTAGGAAATACTGCTGCTAATACAAATGTATCCGTCCAAAAGAGTGCCAGCGTTCAAGCAGGTGGCTTCTATTAAAATAATTCCTACACAGGATGAAATATTTATACATTGTTTACGAATGTAAATTTGTTTATAAATGTCAATTATTATTTTTGGTGTTTTGGTATAAGATGATTTTTACGTTTCAGTAAAATTGCTCAAACAAAGTCATTTACAATAAATAAAAAATATTAAATATTAAGACTTCTCGTAATAAAAACCCCAGATCCTTTTCCTTTAGCGAAGAGCATGAACAATCTGGTTTATTATCAGATTCAAGTGAAACAAGGGAAATAACGCTTTCATTTAAATTTCCGCAGCCGCTTTTAATTTCACGGAAAAAATATTTTTATTCCCTTTTTACGACCTCGGTAGCGACCTGCGGCCAAATACTAGCAAGGATAATCTTGGCATCTCCGTTTCCTTCGCAATTTTAATGATGTTTTTTACCTTTACCGAGTTATTAAGAAACTGTAATATTCAACTTCAAAAGAAATAAAGTTTACAATAGTCTGCTATTTCGAATATAATTTTAGTTCGCTCGTGTATTTTTAATATTTTAAAATATTTGCATGTGTAATATTCCACTGAGAAAACGTCATATTTTCTATTCATAGATACGTAGATATGTAATATATGACTTAATTTTTTTAATTTCATTTTTTATTCAATATTATAACATTTTCAGAATCAGATTCAGTATCATTAAAACATGATCCATCACTTTCATCATCTACTTCATCCGCCTCATCTGCAGCTCATGTTTCAATTGAAACACCAAATCCTTCGATACTCATTGAAGACATATTCGCTGTAAGTCTATCAGTCTGTATACAGGGTGGAAGAGGCAGCGCTTCTTTTACTGAAACTGCATATAGGGTAAAATATTTCAAACCCAGAATTAAAAAAAAATAATCAAGGTACCTCAACGGTTTCGACGTAGGATTTTTTTTTCATTTCACGATTTTTATCCATACCTGTATTTCGTGTCACGCACACATACGTATGCGACGTTGCCGCTTTGACAGGTAAGTGTGTGCGTGCCTATGTTATACTTTACAAATGGCGTTTTATTTTAAAACGATAATTTTATTATTTATTTTGTTTGAAAAAAAAACTTTTTCATTTTTGAGAATTATTTTTTTTCCGAATTATATTAGGCTTTTATAGAGTAGTTGAAACTGTAGTTTCATTTAAAGTGGCGCTGACACTTCCACCCTGTATAAAAAATAACTTAATTAATTTAAACACATTATTATTAACTAACATTATGAGTTTGATTTGTGTCATTTAAAAAAAATCCAGTAAAATGTTCCCGGTTTGTATAACTCTTCTTTCAAACACAAAATTCACCAGACTCATTTCTTACCTAAAATACAGGTTTGTTAGCCCCTAGCTTAGGCGTTAGGGAACCAATTTATAAGTGTATAACTTGTACAAGCCTCTTTCATGTAAATTTATTGTTTTAGTAGTAACCTTCTTTGTAGAAAATAAAAATACAGAATTATTATTATTTCATAATTTACTGGTGCTTACTTTTCAGTTTATTTTCTGTATTTATGTTTTTCTCGTTTTCTTCTAGCTTTATTTTTGTATATTCTCATTATTAATATTTCAGCAAAAATGGTGGTGGTGGATATTAACTGCTTGAAAATTATTATTTATTAAGTCATAAATTATTTTTCTCTATGCATATATTATGCGAATTGTGAGTGTAAGTAGTAAGTAAAACTTATGTTGTGTAAGTGTAATGTGTAAGTATTTCCTTTTTTTGTTAAGTACCTGTTCAAAATAAAATTTTACAAAATGAATACGACCTTAAGACGTCGAAATTGGTATAGAATATGATAAATATTTAATTATTATTAAAACGCTTTTTATTTATATTCTAATTATGTTTTAGATACCAATTAATACATTGGGTGCTGTGAATAAATTTTTACAAAATAATGTTGGAAGGAAAACTGTTCAGGTATGTAATAAGTCCCTATAATGGCAGCAGTATCTAGTAGAATTTTACAAAACTCTTTGCATATTAACAATATTGTTTTAATTGTTCTGAATAGTTTATATTAATTGAAAAATGTATCTATATATATAAAATCGAAAGGTCACTCACTCATCACGAAATCTCAGAAACTACAAGTGCTAGGAATCTCAAATTTTGCATAGGAGTTACTTATAGGACGTAGGTGCTCGCTAAGACGGGAATTTGCAATATTCGACTTCTAAGGGAGTGTTTTTGGGGTCGACAGTTTGTATGAAACTTCGTTACTACAAATGCTAGGAGTCTCAAATTTTGCATAGACGTCACTAGGACGTAGCCATGGAGACAGAAATTAATAATAACATAGTTTACGCGGGTGAAACCGCGAGCGGGCCGCTAGTAATATATATACGTAAGAGAACATTACTTAAATATATTATAAATAGTAATAGTTAATTACACAAAGAAAGCGGAGTGAGAAATACTTATGGTTGTACTATTTACTTGCAAGCCGCTAGGGAAATAGCAAGAAACTATACATTTTAGAGCAGAAAAAGTTTCTTTATAACGCTTTTGCTTAGCAAACAAAATAGACATATGTGTGGAATAATTTAGTTAATCTAAAGTTGCATATTTAAATCCCACATGTACTTTGTCTTGTACTCTGGTTAGACGTCAAGATCGTCCAGTGGTCAGCGTTTGACTGTTAATTACCAAACGCGGACCTACTTAGCCACGACAGCTTCAATAGCACTTCTTCATCACTATATTTGGTTAAATATAATTAAAGAAATCTACGAATTTATTTGTAATATTGTGTTTTGTTAGGTAGGTGAAGACGGAAGTGTCGACGTAGGAAGAGTGAGGCGTGGACCTCACGCGAGGCGGAAAGCTCACAAGCAAGTAGTTATTGTTGAGGAAACACCCGTACAACCGGAACAATAACATTTGACTAAATAAATTTATGATTAAAATTGTACATATATGTATAGTTTATATATAAAAATAATATTAAGTACGTTGTTCCAAAACGTAAATTTTAATAAAGTAATAACTATAAATATATATATCTTTTTATTTAATACATACATATAAAAAAGTCACAAAGAAAATAATATTGGCAATGATTATAATAGTAATATAAAGTCTGCGATACAGGGAAGTGTTATTAAAGTAATGAGCTTTGTGAAGCTGCCAGACTCGTTTGGCTTACGTCTACTGTACCCCAGTAGTTTACTGTCCATATCTGTCTAATTAGCCGTTTCGCTGCCCATTTGATTTCGCTAAAGTTCCAAAACCATTTCTAAACCAGTTTTTTCCAGCCTATATAGGAAGTACCTAGTACTGAGTTTATTAGACGTATTAATTTCGCTCTACGCCTTCCAAAGCTTTTGCTACTATATGTTTATTACCATGTAGATGTTATATAGACATGAGGAGACTCGAATTTGATTCCAATAAAAACTTGTGTTAGCTATTTGAAGAAACATTTTTTATATGTATACGACTACATCGAAAAATACAAATTACAAACAAATCAAACTACTACAAAAAATTTTAGTAAACTGCCAAATTTAAAAGAATTCTATATGCTTGTTACAATATTTTATAATACTCTATTTTTATTTTACAAATCGAAAAACAATAACAAGCATATAGAAATCTTAAATTTGGCAGTTTACTAAAAAAACGTATATTTATTGCAACAAACAATAAATGGATAATGGCTCATCATACTGAAGACTAGACGCCGTGCAATGGAGGCTGTTGTGGTGCAATGGGGCTGCGTCTCACTGTAATTTTTCTTTAAGAGATTTGTTTTACAAATAAGCCCACCCTTGTCAACTAAATTTTTCATTTTTAAATTTCTGTATGTTTTGTTTTGTGCAATAAAGAAAATGTGGGTTGCATTAATTTTCACATTATCTTAAGTGCTTTGCAAGCATACATTATATGAATAATCCAGTAGTTAAAGCGGGCGAAGCCGCAAGAGGGTCGCTAGTATTTAATATAGAACGGAAAGCATACATACATATAATATGTGTCATGCATTTTATACTAAAAATTGTTAGCAATGTGCAATATATCCATATTTTCCTACATATAAATTAAATTAAACAAAAGTTATCTAGAGTGCGGGTGTGGTGGAAAATGTGTTCCGGTGAGCACCAGAGTAAATATCTCATTAAGGTTTTCTCTTAAAATTTAAAACACTAAATATTTGCATCTGCTACAGTAATTTAAGTTATAAGTAAGGAAAAATGAGGCCTCGCTTCAAAGGATTTGGCCCTGTATATATAGGTCGCCAAAATGTGCTAATATTTTTATACTAGCGACGCGCCCGTCTTCACCCGCTTGAACTACACTATTATTTTTTGTTTAATATAAGGAACTATCGGACGCGCGCAGCTTCGCTTGCCTATTTAAGGGTGAATTCTAATCTATATCTATATATCTATATCTATATATATAATAAAACTGTAACGGGGGTAAAATCTGTACATTGAATATAAACTAAAAAAAACACTTCAGGGGAACTTAATACAAGTAATAGAAGGTAAAAATATGATTTTTGGAATTCTTGTCTGTCTGTCTGTCTGTTGTGGCGATTTAACGCAAAAACTACTGGACGGATTTTAATGAAACCTATTTTGTTACATAGCTAATAGTCTTCGGCAACATATAGCCTATAATTTATTTTCATAGTCCGAATACCTGATGTGAGACCCTAGCAGCCCGCTTAATCTATAAGAGATATCAATACAACGCTTTAGGAAAAGTTATTCAGCGTGATGAGCATTTTCTGTTGACATAAAAAAAAATTGGATCCAATGTGGAACCCCAGTCACCCAGCTAAATTTTTTTTTTTTTATTTTTTTTTTATTTATTTTATTACTACCATTTAACAATAAAAAAAAACTTAAACAGTGTCCTGCAAAACTCTACGCGAGTTTGACTGCTGGATCTCTATACATATGATTTAAATTACATTTATATTAGATCAAAATTAAACTAAGAAGTATTTTCTGTCAACTGTTCAATTAACAGTTGACAAAAAATACTCCCTAAGTTTAATTTTAAACCTCTTTAAGTTTGGCTCGCGGCGTATGTCCTCAGGCAAACCATTAAGCACATAGGGTACACGTTTTCTTAGGGTTCTGTCACCATAATAGTTGTGTACCCTAGGAACCTCGAATTTGCCTGCGGACATAGACCGCGTGCCATACTCATCTTTATAACATATAATTCGTCAGTCGTCTTAAAATAAATTATTCTACATAATAAACATTTGTTTTGACGTTTACGTAATACCATAATTATTATTTGAAATGGTTCAACACCAAATGATATAAATTTAAGTAAATATATACAAATTAAATAAAATTTAAAAAGAAAATCCATAAATCGATAACATATATGTGTATCACAGAAAAAAAAGATTACACTCTTATAATTATGAGGCCCGTTGTGGCGCAGTGGCACAAGCACGGGACTATAAACACGACAGGTTCTGGGTTCGATTCCTGCTCGAAGAAATCAAATATTTAATATTTTCATTATGTCACTATAACGAGGCAAAAGTAATTTTATAATATCAAAAAATATACGAAATATCTTCTTTTTTATAAAAATTAATCGCTGAATGTGTTGCTAAGCGCAAATCTCGAGAGCGGCTGAACCGATTTCGCTATTTTTTTATATTATTCCTTGAAGTACGAGGATGGTTCTAACGGAGAGAAAAATTTAAAAAAATTACCAGAAAATGTCCAAAATCATGACTTTTCTATATTCCCATACAAAAGATTCGTATTAATATCTACTTAAAAGTCAATTTGGACTTTATACCCTACTATAAAGTTTAAATGTTAGTAGCTGGATTCCCGGAAGGCAAAACAATTGAGTGCCGTTAGTATCGTATAAATATTATAGCCCAAGAACCCAGAGCTGCCAGACCGACGTCATTTTAGCAAAGCTGAAATTTTGAGGACTATTAGTCTTACATGTAGTTAAGACAGTATGCTTACTCACTAACTTGAAAATGGGATCCTTTCAGAGGTAGAGAAAAATAACGGTATATCTCTTTCTGGAAAAATGATAAAGCCATCGGATTGATCTGGTTGCTTAGGGTCTGGGGCTAGAGGGGTCTTGAAATAGTCCATAAATAATATTTTTTAAATTTTAGATTTACTTTAATGTAATTTGCCCCAATTATAAAGAACCATTATGACGTCTGGCAGAAGTAAAGGTCAGAATGTGAAAGAATGTGAAATATACATTTTTTACTTTAAAACATATATAAAAACTCTCTTCCTTACTTAAGGGAGCATTTTCAATTGACACTTCCAAGTGAAAGACCTGTACGCTCATGTGTAACTCTAAGAAAGCTTGAGTGCCCTATATTGCCCTGTGCCCGCATACCTCTTTCTATGAAAAATCCTTCACAGTTTAAGCAGTGCGCATATGGAACTCACTACCTAACTCTATACTGTCGGGCAATTCATCTCTAAATACTATTAAAATCAAATTAAAACAACAATTCTTAATCTCAATTAAAATCTGTAGTAGTCGCTTTGTCTTTTTTTTATTAATTTTCTTTTTCTGTTTCAACTCTTTCATGTCATTGTATATATTTATGTAGGTATAGTAATATTGATTAATATTATGTATATTTCTATGTAGGTTTATTATTATTAACATTATATTAAAATACCGCACCCGAATCATTTCTTTTAACATCCCCTACATTCAAGAGTTTCTGGTAGAGATCTCTATTAGAGATAAGTTATCCATTGTACACATTTTTCTGTAAGTTTTCTGTACTTTCTTTCTTGTGTGGTACATAAATAAATGAGAAAAAAAGAGACTTTCTACTTTAACGCAACTGGAAGTGTGCTTTAAGTTGACACTATCTCTGAAGGTTTTTTAAGTTAGAGAGTCTTAAGTACATATTAGACTATCAATCCTCAAAATTTCAGCTTGGTTAAAATGATGTAGGTCTGGGGGCCCTGGGATCTCAGTCTATTAATGTCAATATTTGTCAATATTTCTATGGTAAGATGTCAATTGAAATGTAAACGTCTCATTGTGCGTCTATATTACTAAATCTAAAAGCCACAAATTTTATAAAATTAATAAAGTGTTGTGTATTTGTGACTTACAAAATAGACCTTCTATAAGGCGGTGGACAAATTTAGGCAGAAGAATCTAATCATACCCAGAACGTGAAAATTGCAATGAACGTGAGCACGATAGTTGACTGATAATGTTGCAAATTTGAATCGTGCTGCTTTTTGTTGCGATATATCAATTGATGCCAGCAGTGCCCACAGCTGTGTTGCTATTGGACCTATGAACTCAGCTTGCCAATATTGTAAGGTTATTGTAAAAACTCAGTTTGCCAATCAATTTGGTGGCGCAATAATTTTATTATAAGGAGGAGGATTGCCAGTGGTTCCACGTTCAATGCAAGCTGATGAACTGAATTCATGTTTAAAGTCCTTGAAATAGTGGAAACATATCAAGGTATTACATTTAAGCAAGAATATGCGTGTCATGTTGCAAAATGATCAATCTGGCGACATATTCTCTAAACAACTCATTGATATTGGTAATGGCAAACTTCCTATATATGCGCTGACTGGCTGCATCACCTTTCCTGATTGTTTTTGTCGGTTAACGTAATCAAAAGATGAACTCATTCATAAAGTGCTTCCAAATGTTGCTGAAATGTTGCTGATTATTTATTCCATAATTGGTTGAGCGAAAGAGCTTTACTGGCTGCCAAACACACTGATGTAAATGAATTAAATATAAATTTTCAAGATGGCATTCCTGGCAAAATAAGGACACATAAGTCAGTTGATACGGCAACTAATGAAGATAATGTCGTGAACTATCCACCGGAATTTAAAAAATTCACTTGATTTGTCAGGATTGCCGCCTCACAACCTTCAATTAAAGCTTGAATGTGTAGTTATAATGTTGCGAAATATTAACCAACTGAAACTTTGTAACGGCACACGATTAGCGATAAAAAAATAATAAATAACGTAATAGAAGCAATCATATTGAAAGGAAAGTATAAAGGAGAAGACTTTTTGATAATGCGGGGCATCCCAATGATTTCGACTAACATACCATTCGAGCTTAAAAGACTACAGTATCCAGTACGGCTTGCTTTCGCAATGACTATAAACAAATCCCAGGGGCAGTCATTAAGTGTTTGTGGTATTAATATAGAAAACTCATGTTTCTCGCGTGGTCTATTGTATGTTGCCTGTTCCCGTGTTGGAAAACCATCTGCTCTGTTTGTTTACGCGCCAGATAACCAAGCAAAAAATAACGTGTACCATAAAGTACTACAATGAAAATGAAACTGAATTTAGAATAAGTAAAAATAAAATAAAATATAATAAGTAGGCATCATAATAAGATATCGGAAATTGTTATTTTTATTATAATTTTTAATGAATATTATAAGAATTAAAAATGATTTAAGTTTTTATTTTTTTTATCTTACTAGCTGACCCGGTGTCGCTAATTACAGAATAGGTACATATTAAAAAAAAATCGACTGTTAGGCGATACGAAGTTCGCGGGTCTGCTAGTACTAAAAAAGAATATTAAAAAAATTGTTTCAATTGCCTGAAAAGCAAAACCTTAAGCGCTATAAAAACTTAGCATCTATTTTTATTTCAACAAAGGCTCTGGTAAATATTAAGCGCCTCCAGCCGCTGCGTTCATTCAATTAAAACGAGGACACTCAAACAAGTTCACTACAAATAACTTTGGCTTGTAAAAAGTGAATTCACTAGTAAAATTTCTATAACCATGCTTCTGTGTGCATTGCATTGCGTGTTGAGTGGTGGAACTTAACGCCGCGCTTTGCCTCGACACCAGAGCGAAGAACGGGAAATATACATTTAAATAAATATTTAATTTCCTCGAGTGGGAATCAAACCCACAACCAGTCACGTTTACTGTCACACTTTTTTCCAAGTTTAAGTAGAGAGAGGTGGAAGGAGCGGGATGCGACGTGAATAAAAAAGTCAATATTATAACAGAGTTAAATAATATAACAGTATTATTTAACCCATCTCCTCGGTTGGATTGGTCTCAGAAATTCGTAAATATTTTACCTAACCCGTCAGGAAACATTGTTAATTCTGCCTTCAACAAACCTGCCATTATACATTTTTTGTGCTCTTCTATTATTTGATACAAATTGTTAGCGTTCCTAAATAATAAATTTATTATGTTGAAATATGTAAAATATTTATCATACAGAAAGATTATAAGCGTTTAACAACTTATTTAGCTAATTTGTACAAACAATTAACGTTACAAAAGGTAATTTTATTTCACAGTAAATAACTACGTTATTAAAGCTATCTCTTATCTACAACTAAATTTGTAACACGGAACATCTAATTAAAGGGAAATTTACTCCACAAAACAACACCGAGACTCGACTTAAAATTAGTATTCCGGAAAGTGGATAAAGTACATTAGTGATACAATGGAGGAATATTTTCCGGCATATTAAGAGAAGTTACAGAAACTAAAATTTAACCTTTTGATATAAACATGAAAACAGTAATACGCTTCAACAAGCGGATAAGCTCAGTTGTTTTAAAATAATAAACAGTTTTGAGCATATATAATACGATACGCTACATATATATATACGATACATTAAAATTGTTTTTTGAGTACCTCAACTTTAAGTAGATAAATACACCACGTTCTTAAATATCTGCTTAAGAGACAACAGCCTTTACCCGATAATACATACCTATAGCATTATGGGTGAGGCAGTCGTACCGTGTTTTGTCTAACCAAATAAAGTATTGGGTTATTCGGAAAGTAATTTCATTTCTTTTTGTGAAAATAAAAGATATTTTTTCTTATAATTAATAAATATTTTGGTAAAAGATATATTGGCCATTTTGATCCAACACCTTTTGATTTCTTTCTGAAAGTAGCATGGCCCACGCTCATAAAAATTTGGGTAATTTTGACTTTTTTATTTCAAGTAAAAGTTTTACAGTCCAAAAAAGATTGCAGTAACCAAAACAAATGATAACGATTTCTTTCTACTTATGACACAGATTATATCAAGAAGTCATACGATGTAGGGGTGAGTGGCTCAATACATTGGTTTTAGTAGGAGGAGGAGAAAATATTTTTCGGTTTTATGAACGACTGCTAGGACGTGGATTACAAAAATTTAAGTGATACAAAACTTTTCCTGAGTGTAGAGAGGCTGATGTTATATTTACGAATTTTAAAAACATATAACTGTGTTTATTTTCCAAAACCGAAATAACACGAGATAAAACCATAACTAAAAGCAAGTATACATGTTATACTGATTATATATATTCTTAGTAAAAAATAAAATAAATTCTATTCATTAAATAGTCATCATATTTATTTAAGTAGTTTCACTAAAACATTTTTTTCAAACAGCTTTTTTTTTAAAATATTAAAATGCTAATAAAATATAATCTGTATTAAATACATGATATTTGTGGCCATATTAATTTTATCAAAGAAGAACACTTTATATTTACCGTTAAATACTAAAAAACGCGACGTACCATTAAATTTTAATATAACTGAAATTTGATATATGCAGAAAGTAGAAAATGTATTCTTTCTAAACACATTTTAAAGCGCACATTTCATTTCCGCGCGGTATGTTTGCGAATTTCGAGATAAATGTACTCGCGACGCGTTCTGCTCGGAATTTATTCGAGTTATGAAACTGCGGTACGGCCAAGTGCCAGTCGAACGAGATGAGCATTCCCATAAGGTTCTCGTGGGGAATGCTTGAACAAAGGCGGCCCTGTATTCTTGATTATTAAACTACATAAACTAAAGTATAGGAAAAAAATGTAAAAAGAAATCACTACTAAGTTACAGTTAATGCGAAAAATCTTGTAAATTAACGACGAAGCGCCCTTAAATAGCTTGGGCACAAATTATATTCATTATTTCACTTGTTACAGGCGGAAATAGATAAACTATAATATATTGAATTGTCAAAATAATTATAAATAAACAAGTGTTTTATTAATCGACTTATTTTTATTATTAGTTGTAGATTTTTATCTAAACTTTTAAGTTTAAAACATTTTTGTTTTAAACTTAAAAGTTTTGACATCACGTAAGATTGGACAATTGTAGAGAAAAATCAATGGAGCTCCACTTGATAGTGAGACGTGTTTTGAATTTAAAATGTCGACAGTATTTGCTTGTATCTTAGCTAAGGGAAGTAAAATGCTAATAAACATTCAATTTTTACTTTTAATGACTTGATTGTCATTAAATGGAAACTGGCTGGTAATTAATGATCATTGCTTTAAATTGAACAATTACAATAATCATCATCATTTAAATCGGTATTTTTCTGCAGTAATTAAATTATTAGGCTCACTTCCTCGTAAAGTTTTCTCAAGTCTTTTTCAGGTTTTCTCAAATTTTCGATAAAAAATATAACTTTTTAACATTTAATAAATAACAGATTGTTAATTTATCAATCACGACTGAATTCATACTTTAAATTATATTGATACCGATGCCATTCAAATATATTTTGTATAAAATTTAAAATTCTCAATTGAAATAAGTAGAAATTGAAAAATTACTATATATTTCTCTAGAAGTATAGTAAAATAAAAAAAGTAAATATTTACGTTTTGAATATTTTGTGTAGGTAAAAATGGTCTAGCTATTCCGGAGGTTACCCAGGACAAACAGAAAGACAAATACACAGATAGAAAGAAAAAAATATTGTAGCACTTGATTGAATTAACTGTATGCACTTGAAAAAATACTGTTATTTTGAAAATCACAAGCCGACACTTCAACTTTAGTTACATATATATAACTAGAGATTTTCGAAACTATTAACTTAAAAACTTATGAAAATTGATAAAATAAATCGTAGTCTTTATAATAATAATTATTATGAAGCTGCAAACGACAACGATTATATTCTGTACGAAGACACTTATTAGGTACAAATTAAGCGTGTTTCTCGTCACTTTGGCGTACATTTTCCTTCCTCTGGGAAATAAGATGTTTCTTAATAAACCTCGTGCAGAGTATCTACACTAATTTAATTAGCAGTTTCGGCTAATAGATACTCTCTCGTTTTATGTTTATTCCTTTACTAAGTTGAGGACGACTTTATGTGTAGGACACATATCTGATACACAAGGCTTATACTGCTTATTTCATAGTGTTACAAAATGTATTAATTATATCATATTTATATACTGTAGCGACAGAATTGACCTCTTTTAAACTTTTTAAAAATCAAGAACTGCTGTACGCCTGAATATTACATCAGTTGAATTAGAACTTAATTATTAAAGTTAATAGTTTACGAGATTTCCATCTTTCATGGTCACGAGACGACACGATTACGTTGACAATATTTATTCCTTATACCTATTTCTGAGAATCATAATCTCATAATCGGGAAATAAATCAACCTACTAATAAAATAAAAATAAAAAACTATGACAAACATAAAATTAATGCTTATTTTAAGGAAAAAAAAACATTACATTATTGTATCGTTTGCCCACAATGGGGGAATTTGTGGAAACATTAGAAATTCGCTTTGCCCCACTTCATTATCCTTTGTCGGCATCACGACCGCCTCCATTGGGAACCATTTGAACAGATCTACTGGATTGTCCAATAGAGAAATCTTTAAAATATTTTAATTCAACACTGTAATTACGATTAACCACCGAGGAGCAGTAAAAGGTAATTTAAAATCATCGATCAATAAGTCCATGTTCATAAGTACAATGTTTACAATACTAACACATGACTTTCTATGTGTATGTATTTGATAGACGATATCTGGTACGATTCATACTCTCGTGTAAATATTTTTAAATTATATATAATTAAATTTATTTTACGTACGAAAAAAAAATATTTATGAATATTCGACTAAGTTTGAATGTTGATGCAAAGATAACGTATTTTACTCGGATGTGTTTTTATAAGAAATATATATTATAAGTAAACAAATTAGTCAGCTCTATAAATTTTTTCTTTATAAAATTTACAATTTTATAAAGAAAAAGATCTACGTTTCAGAAATTATTGCACGACAAAAAAAAACATTTATATATCTAGAGGTCTATTTATTATCTGCCAGCTTAGTAAGGACGTTTTCAGGATTATCTCTCATAGATTAGCGGTATACTGGTCTGCTGTTGGCGACACTCGAGGACACATGAGGTTTGACACATGACACAACTTATTAATTTGGACAACCTAAAGGATTATTTAAGGATGGAGGCCAGTCCTGGAGCAGGGGTACAAGCATCTTTCATTAGATGCAACTGTGAACGTGACAGGTTATAGATTACTTTTTTCTTTCGAAGAAATAA
Organism: Heliconius numata; assembly: GCA_016802625.1. Taxonomy (NCBI): domain Eukaryota; kingdom Metazoa; phylum Arthropoda; class Insecta; order Lepidoptera; family Nymphalidae; genus Heliconius; species Heliconius numata. Next base: position 13,630 of record JAEBDU010011316.1, read on the forward strand.
TGAAATATTTAATATTTTCCTTTCCTCACTCTGTCGACGAAGCAAAGTGTCTTAATAGATGTTTAATGTGCGGGATACTGCTTAAAACTATAAAAAATTTTTACAGTGTTTTGATATTAAAGCAAAGCCAATAAATACGTAAGTACAATTTAATAACTTAAATAAACTTAGTAAATATTTTACTACGCTGATTTTAGTAGTTAGTGCCAAAGGCTTAAAAAGAAAATCTGCTAATACCTAACAGAAACTCCCACATCTCTTACGTATAACAAAATAATAAAATAATAATAGGCGTTCAAATAACATTTATTTCTGAATAGACTGTAAATATTACGTTAATATTTCAGGCGAAAGATAATAAATATAAAGTATTTTCATGACATATAGTCAACAAAGGAGATATAAATTTAAAACGTTGTAAGCGAGTCCAATGAACAAAACGACCAAAAATAGATATCTTTACTCCTCATGTTTTATTCTTTGCTTTAGTTTTAATAAAAGGTCAGTGCTATCGTGATTGTAACAAGCAGTATATAACGAAATCAAATTATTATTATGTGTAAACAACGTCTCAAATTCACATGGAAAGCGGAGAAATCTTTGCCAACACTGCTATTTTTCCTAGATTTTTATGTCTATATTAATCATAGCATAACATTTATTGTACAATATTCATTAAAATAACAAGTTCAAGGCTTATTTATGTTAGAGAACGAGAAAATTTCAATATTTAACTTTAACATTTATTTTGAATAACATAATGAAATTAAAATTAAATACTTCCAAACTGAAATAACATTTTAATTTCGCGTCGTTCCATAAAACCCTTTGTGTCGATTTGGCACGTTGTGCCGCCGAGTATTCCACAACAAATTTCCATAGGGATTAAGTCAAACAGGTTGAGGTATTTAGAGGTGTTACAAGCGATTATTCTAAGTGACAGATTTCGTTAATCTTACCAGACATGTTCGCTATCGCCTACCGGATATTGTCAAAG
>JAEBDU010011320.1:0-10844 GCA_016802625.1 Heliconius numata
TGCATATCTATATCCTGGATTTCATCATTTTTTATAACACTATCTGTTACATTACGATCAAGATTTAGTCTGAAATATAAAACTATTCATAAATTTAACTTTTAACCACACCTAGAGAAGCTAATTAAGTCTTAACAGACTTTAAGTTAGTAATTAGTAGTTTAATATCTGGAGAATTGGTTTGCCGTATAGTGTATACAGAGTATTACACAATCGACAGACACTCCCATGTATCTTCAGTGATTTTCGATGGTTCATCAGATATAGGAGAATTTCTGATGTTTTGGAAAAAATCGGATTCTTGAATAAAATTGGCAAATACACCCCAAGTGTTCGTTTAAGTTTGTTTAAAACTTTGAAATGTATAGACCTACTGAAATCCTCTACCCATAGACAACCGTTGATCCATCGATCGCGTTACAGCCTGTATACATAATGAGTATACAGACATTGCCTATTGCTTAGCTTTAACCCAAAATGGTTAATTGTTATTATTAATTAGACGAAAGAAATTAATATACATATTTCAAAACAACCTTAACCTTAACAATCTACCTCCAGTCTATATGAAAAATGCATAAAGCTTAAATAAAAATATAACCACATCATGTACATACCCCTCAATATATACTTCAGTTGTATTCAAACCATAAGTAATAATTTTACTTTCTTTTACGGATTCTTCACTGAATGCTGCACAATTGTTAAAAAGTGACACATCCACTACAAGATTTTTATCTCGACTAGTCTTTCTAGTCATATCTAGTTGTACTTCTACAGGATACTGTAAAATGTCATGAAAATGAAAAAAAATATCTTCATAAATAACGACTAGAATTTTTATAACTATGAAGTTGGCGGTTATAACTTGCCTAAAATGTTACTTATATTATAATAGTAGTAGCGGCCCCACGTTATGTTTTACGAATGGCAAAATGGGCAGAGAAACCTAGTGTTAAGACACTCCGCTCCGTACATTCGTCCGTTCCCTATGGAACGCCTATTTTTCTAGACATTTCTTATTAAGTGACGGAACTCAACGCCACGCTCTATCTACTATAGCGAGGAAATAAAAATAATTAATCATATTTTTTTAACTTTTTCATCTTCATAAGTTTCCTGAAATCTTTAAAGAAATATGAATTTGTATCCTGTACCATATTTGCTGTTCCAGGTGGAATATTCAAAATGACTCAAAACCAAAGTCTTATAGAATATGTACCAATTACCTTTGGCTAACATTAAAGGAATGCTTTAACTATTAAAGCTGTAATATTTTCACATAATATATGTACTTAGCAATTATTAAGCAAAAACTTTTTCAGATTGATTTCTAAAATATGCCTTTAATATAAGTTTATTTTAAATATTGTATTTTGTTAAGAAAATATTTCTTACCGTGCCATGTCTAGGTATTACTATGAAATCACATCTGTACCAATCATCGACTTCTAGCACACAATCTGGTATCTTAAACTGAAAAAAAAGAAAAAATATTACAATTTAATTAAAATAAAAATATACTAAATATTACTAAATATGTATATGTACGACACTAATATATATATTTCTTCTATATCTTCGATGTACAGACACTGATTCGTTACGATTTTATTATAACTCAGACGAAGCCACTGGCGTCTAAAGTTTAAGTTTGTCATTAATTATAGGTACAAGAGGGAGTATAGAGGAGTATTAACAGACGATTTCTCGAAATTCCTTCGGGAACGGGAAAACGTGGTTTTCCATTTTACGTCCAAGAAAATAAAGCCGTAAATTCGTCAAGTATGGTATAATTGTAAATTGTATTACCTGAGCACCATTAATTCGAACCCGTGCACACGATTGGTATGTATCGTTGCCATCATTGCGCACTGATAAAGTCATATTCTCCTTTTCGCTAGAACCGAGCACGTATTCTTCGTCTCTGCAAACATTTATTTTGTATGTTTAATTTATCCTAGGTAGCAATTATAAATTAAAATTATGATAAAATAACAGCCTAAATCAAAATTATATAATATAACACTACTGGTCTAAAAATCCACGAATCATTCTACTAATATTATAAATTTGGAAGTTTGTTTCATTTTCACGCCAAAACTACTGCACTAAATTAGATGAAACTTTACAGTATTTTATTTATTTATAAGTCAAAATAATACATAGGCTAAAAATTATATAAAAATTGTGTATAGCTTGGCTATAGCACAACAATAAATTTAAGCTGGCGAAACCGCGTTAGGGTGGCTAGTTATTAATCTAGTAAATAATTAGTATATTACCCGCCTGTCCATTCAATTTTCAAAGACAATTTAGGAACGCAGTCATTCCCTCTGCATCGACGTTGTACATCAATGGCGTCCCTTACTCTGCTGTATGGATTTATTATATATAACGACTTGTCGTAATCTAGAATACAAGTATTGAAATTGATTTTATTAAAAAAATATACTAATTAATTAAAACTATAGCCAGAAGCTTTTTTTTAAAATCAATAAAGAAATTCTATCATAATTTTTTATATTAATTTTTCTAAGCTGGACATTGCATCTTCATATTTTTTCCCAGCGATACGACGTCGTTTGTCTTAATAATGCATTTTTCCATTAATTTTCATTATTTTGTCATGAACAGCGTTGTTATCTACGATTTTTCTTTTACTAGCTATATACTTTTTTCATTCTTGTACAGACTAACAGACGTTCTCTTAATAATATATATTTATAACGTATGTTATATCTTACCCACAGTTAATTTTTATAATTTTATAAACAAAAATAACTAGTACCCATCACCCTCTGACATCCACTACGTCACAATAGTGTTCGCTTAATACCAATTTCCTTCAGATAGAAATTGGTCTCATGACCCTCGTAAACTAAAGCCTCGTAAATATAATGTAAAAAAAAACATTATTGTATGTTCTTTTAGAACGAACTTACTTATTTGTAACAATTTATTTTATGAGAATGTAATAAATATTAATATACTCGTATAGATAAAAGGACGTGAAAATAATTCATTCCCCAAGTGGAAATCGAACCTACAAACATCTCGTTTACAATGAAATGCACAATGGTGATTTGTGTTTTCTAGCATATCTTTCGAGGCGCCGTTCTAGCGCAACGACTCAGCATCCGAATATAAGCGCGACATTTGTAGGTTCGATTTCCACTCGAGGAAATGAATTATTTTCATATCGGCATTGTTTTGCGGTGGTAATTTCCGCCACTCAACACTAAGCTTCAGCTAAAAAAACATCTCTCATAATATGCACAAAATGTGATCCTGCTAATAAGCTGGCGGACGACAAATTTCCATTTCAATAATATATATAATTATTATATACCAATAGTAATAAACATAAAGAAATGTATTATATTTGTTTATTTTTTTTTTATTGGTATTATACACACCTGAGCGTTTCAAATTTTCTCTGTCTGCCTCCACAATGGCAGTGAACTTGTAGTCTCCTGGTTCGTGGTCGCTCTAAAGGAAATTGTTGTTAATTATAACATAATATGTCGTTATAAAATCTATGTATATAACATATATATAGTTTCTAAAACTGATGTATTTGTTCTTTTGACATTTTATGAAGCTTTCGCAGTCTTTCTTTCGGTGAAGAAATTTATAATTTCGTCGGGATGAATCATTTCTTTATCAACTTTTCATATATTTCAAAGATTAGAGAAAAAATAAAAATAGAAAGATTTTAACATAATAAGTTAATTAACAATATTTGTTATTTACTATTTGAGACTAGTCGTAGCGCAGGAGCACAAGTGTGTGACTGTGAATGCAACTGATTGTGGGTTCGATCGCCACTCGAGAATATACTTTTAAATATATATTTCATTATATATTTAAAAGTATATTTTCATTCATTCGCTCTGCTGTCGACTGTCGATTCATTCAACACGCACTACCTCCAGAATTCGACGGAACATGGGGAACAGAGTGTCTTAACCCTAGATTCCCCTTGTCTATCTTGCTGTGTGCGGTATACAGTGTGAAGCTGATAAATATTTTAAAAAAATCTTATTATAATTAATACTTACAAATAAAACGACGACATTATTATGGAAAATAGTAACATTCTCCTTAAGTGTTATTTCATATTTACTATTTGCTATAGTGGCGCCAACTCCATCAACAGATGTTGTAACATAAAGTTCTAAAAACAGAAAAAATAAATAAATAAATCTATGAATCGCGGGTTTTCATATTTTCTTAGATACTTTTGTGGTTTTTATAGTTTCACGCTGTATAGGCAAAGGGAACCCTGTGTTAAGATATTCTGTTGCCTATGCACCACTCAATTTCGAGACATTGTCTGTTAAATAACATTGTGGCGAAGCTCAACGCCGCGCTTTGTTTGCTTTGTTAACAGAGAGAACAATTAACTCTCACGAACGGCATTTGAACTCACAGTTGTCGTGTTTACAGTCAGACCTCGACCGCTGTGTCACAACGGCAGTAAGTAAGCAACTCGACAGGTTGTGGGTTCGAATCCGAGGAAATTAAACATTTAATATTTTCATTTTATCGCTCTAGTAACGTAGTAAAGCGCGGCGTTGAGTTCCGCAACTTAACACGCATTCCCTGCAAATAGTCGGAAAACGGAAGTTGAAATTTAATGACATTTCACGTCATAACTGTTTAAAACAAAAATAATTTAAAAATGATTATTTTTATAAATAATAAAATAATTTAAAAATTATAAATGTTATAAAAATATTTACTTCCATTAATAATTTTCTGTTTACATGTATAAGCAACATGTACAGAAACTGTAACTGTAAAATTTATATCTTGCTCTCGAACTATCTGAAAATTTATTTAAAAGTTTTAAAAAATCTTTTATTAATAGTGAAGAATTTATGTTGAGGCTCTCAAACTCATTTTTCTCGCCCTGGTAACAAGACAAACGCGGCGTTAATTTCCGCCACTCAACTCAAAGTGGAGAACAATTTCTACTTTACACCTTTAACTGATCAAGAAATTTGCACATTGTGTGATTGTTTTTTCTGCTTCATTTATATGAGAAGAAGCAGTATAAGCAGAGGAAACTTTAGTGTTAATACACTACGTTTTCCATTTCTTGCCTAATAGGTTTTTAGTTGCAAAACTTAACGCCGTCTCGTATTTACCAACGTCATAGCCGCACTACGTAGTCATTTCTAGCGAGTAGCAATTGAACCCACAACAAACTCGGTTTTACAGTCAAACACTGACAAATTGCACCATAGTAGACTTTATACATTTTTCCTACTTTTATATGTAAATCTATAGCTTACCTCTCCGTCAAGTATGGTGTAAGTGGTGACATTTATGACCGGCATACTTTTATATAGTGACAATTTATTACTATTCAACGAGCCTATTGCTAAAGCTGAAAAATTAAACAATAATTAATTAATCAACAAAATCTCAAAATGTATGTATGTACATTCGATATTTTTTAACTTCACTCTGTATACTGCTTTTAGCATGTTGTTATAAGGAAGCCTTAGTTAAGAAGTTAGAAAGAAGAAGAAGCTCAACACTGTGCTTTATTTTTTTTCAGATCGAGGAAATGAAAATTATTATTTCCTACAAGTAAGAATCGAACTCACAACCCTCGCGCTTAATCGATCGCGTCTGCTATACCGCTACGTCACTACGGTCCCAACTACAAAAGAAATACAATCTAGTACTCTATATTTATATACTTTTATTTTTCATATATAAAAAACCCGTTTCGCCATGTCTCTAGAATTCGGAACGGAAGTATATTAATGGCCCCATGTTTCTATGTTCCTTTTGCCTACCTACCTTCCTAAAAACAGAATTCTTAGCGTTATTTTTAGCGTTGGCTTAACTAATTCAACTTACCATTTAAGCCATTTTTATCCACATCTGTCATAGCTAGAAGACTAGTTCCGAAGGCTTTGGTGTTTGAATTAACAATTCTTTGTATATTTTTTAAACTTGTTACTGCAACTAAAGAATTTCGGTCCTTATGTAATAAGGAGGAAATTTCACATCCAGGCAATACATATATAACACCTTTATCTTCGTACGGGGCACTTATGAATATTTCTGGAATAAATTGAAATATTAAGTAGGATTATACATTTTTTTGGTATAAATCGATTTTAAAGCAATATTAATATAAAGAATTAAGCTTCGCTGTAGTCAAAAAAAAAATAGTAAAAAGTAAAAATAGAATTAAAAAGAAGTAAAAATTTGGTATATGAGTAAGTTAGGAAGTGTAATATATTTTTTTCGAAATTTCTACGGAAACGTACGTAGGGAATTATAACAGAGGATCTTAACACTAGGTTCCCTCTAACCTCCCAGCTTTACGCAAGATATAACATGAAAATAGTAAAACTGGAGTAGGTAATTGAAATAATATATCACAAGTGCATTCTTTTACCTGAGATGCCGTCTCCATCTAGATCGGCTGAAGCGACCGCTGTACCAAATCTCGACCCATCCAATGTACCATAAATGCATAAATTGGAACTTGTTTTATCCTCAGTCTGTAATACAATTTATATTATATTTCTTTTGTAAAATTAATATTTATAATTCAAGATGCTTAAAGCTTATTGCAACAATATACGAATATTTTTTATTAGCTTCACGCTGTATCCCGCACCTTGCAATGAAAGCATAGCATACGTACTGTTATGATACTCTCAATCTAAAACACCGCCTAATTTTCGACACATTGCGTGTTAAAAAGCGATACTCAACCCGGCACTTCTAGACTGAGATCCCAGGACCTCCAGACCTACGTATCTTTAGCGAAGCTGAAATTTTGAAAATTAGTAGTATAATATGTAGTTAAGACTATACGAGTATACATATTTACTAATTTGAAAGTGGGGCGCTTTCAGAGGTAGTGCCAAATAAAAGAACATCTCTGTCTGGGAGGATGACTGAGCCATAATCATGAAGCAGATACAAATCAACAATTTAGAAGGTAAATTATAACTACAATATTTTCGTAATTTGTAGTACTTACAGTTGCTTCTCCTACATAAATATGTACTGCTCCTTGTTCGTATCCGCCTACAGTGTTGTCCTGCGCAGGCGCACCGACTAATAGCTCGGTGAAATTATCAAAATTCAAATTGGCACTATGTAAGACGACACCGTACAAGGAGTCAACAGCGCTATCTTCAATAAGCATAGGTTCATAGTCGCCATTTAAATATATTTTTAGTATTTTTGAGCTGGTGTCATAATAGAGGAACATTATCTAAAAATATTATTAAAAAACTAAGCAGCAGAATAAATAGACAACATAGATAAACAGACGGAACCTAGTGTTGTGATACTCCGTTCCGTCCGTTCCGGTTTTCATATCACAGAAAAAAAATCCTCTATTATCTCTATAGAAATTGGGATAGGATACGAAAGAGTAGATCAAAAATTAGGCTAAATAAAAAAAAATCTTGCTCTCTATCTCTCTCTCTCTCTATTTGATAGGCATTAACTGTTTGTATAATAAAATAAATAAAAATAACTTACTGCTCCTGTAGTTTTTGTACGACGAATCATACTAACGGCATATAAGGTTTTTGTATCGAAAAATTGTCCGACTGCCAAACCTTGTCCTACAATATATAGCCTGAATATTAGAATTTTCATCAAACAATTAAATCTAAAGAAATTTCAGTGTCAGCATATTTAGAAAAATGTAAGGAGAACGTCTGGTGAGGCATAATCCTTATTTGGGGGTTATATTTAAATTACGGTAATTATTCCGTCCTGGTTTATAAAGTGCAGAGAATTTGACCACTCAACACGCAATATCTTCAAAATTGAGCTGAAAATTTAACACAGAATGTCTTAATACAAAGTTCTCTCTGCCGACCCTGCTGTCCTATAAGTTATCTGTCAATTTTGACTAACAACTTACTGTATTTATGAAAAACTTAATATTTATTGGACTAGCAGACCATCTCAGAAGTTAGACTCAACCTACGTTACAATTAAATAATTATCATTCAGAAATTACCAACATATCCAAATGTAATGAGTACTTCGCCCAAATTGATTACTTTTGCTGGGTTCATCGGTTGCTCCATGTCTATGTAGCTTATACTACTCTCAAGCACAGGTTTGGCAATAAGAATAATATTATTTTGCGAATCCGATAACGTATTCCATCCAATACCACCGTATATATCAACTGAAATATAACAATTTTAACATATAATTGAGCTCCACCACTCAACACTGACAAGTCTCCATTCTATATTATACGATGAATAAATTAATTAACATTACACAAACATACCAATTTTAGTTCTACTGTCTTTCCCATAGTATTTTTCAGTTAAACCTAAATATCTTTGTACATAAGTCCCATTAGATACGAAGCATGTTCCTAGTGCTCCAAACATTGAAGATAATGTGTAAGAGGACCAAAGAGGAGCACATGTCTGTGAAAAAAGGCAATTTATTTTTTTAGAAAGCGTGTGCAGTTTATGAAGATAATACAAGAAAAAATACTTACTAAAAAATAATCCGGTGTAACAGATATAGATGCGCCAAGACAAAACTTTTGATTGGGACTTCCACCTAAAAATTAGCAAAATTTGAATAGAATTAAATTATATAAATAGTATACTAATGTAAATGGTTCCATTAATTAGTACATGACCCTATTAATAAGACTGAGGCCAGTCGTGGCCTGTAAACTGACCGACTGGTTGTGGGTTCGATCCCCACTCGAAGAGATGAAATATTTATTTCAATTTATATTTCCATTTTCTTCGCTCTGGTGTCGAGACAAAAGCGCGGCGTTGAGTTCTGCCACTCAACACGCAATGATCGCAGTATTCGGCAGAAAGTGGGGAATGGCCTACTGTGTGCGGGATACAGCGTGAAGCTGAAGCTGATTAATAAAACTGCTCTCCGTCTGCCACCGGACTATATCTCATAAATCGTGATATTTAGAAAATTTAAATTTTGACAGATGATGTATTTCTGTTGCCGCTATAACAAATTATAATATAAAACAGAATAAAATAAATATTTAAATGGGACTCTTGTACAATAGATATTATTTTTATTTCCGTTTTTATAAATAATTTTACGGAACCCTTACTCCGTGAGTACGACTCGAACTTACCATATGTTTTGTACCCATTCATTGTACACGTCGTAGTTACAGTAATATAACGTAACGTTTTTGTGGAAGAATGGTTCCAAAACAACAACTTAAGAAAACATTTGGTAAAATTGTCTTACTTTTATTGTAATTTCCGGCATATTCGTTTATATTGATCTCCGTGTTTTTACAAATAGAAGTTTTTCTTTCAAGACCAGTAATGGAGCAGGAGTATACTTTACCATCTTCACCATTAAGAGGATCACCCACCACTGAAAATGTGAGAAAATAGTATCATAAGAATCATATTCTAAGTAAAGTATCATAAGTATCTTTTTAAAGTATTATTCCACATTAATGCTAGAAAAATATTTTAGAAAACGTATAAGAATTTTGAACGTAGCAAGACTCAAGCCCACGCCTTTTGAGAACCGCCCCAGTATCAGCGATTTCTAACAGGAAATAGTTCAACCCCGCTTATTTTAAAAAAAAATCTTTAAATAAAAGGAACTTACCTAAGCTATTTGAACTAGATAAGTAACCAATGGAGTATCCAAAACTATTGGAAACATCTGGAGATTGAAATTCGACGTATGATGGTGTGTGGAAGTACGCCAGACTCCCATGAATCGTAAGCACAAGCCAAACCCTGTGTATTGGAAAACCTGGAAGAACAAAAACAAGATATTATATAGAAGAATATTTTTTTTACGTTAGTAAAAAATATATATAAATAAGTATTTTTTGTTTGTCTTACAGGTGTTGAGTAGCTTTCTGTATATCTCTTTATGGCGGCGTTTTCATGTAATATGTATAATAATCAAAGATCCTATTATTTGGTCTAATTAGAAATAACTTAACTTTAGTTAAAAAACTACAAAACTCACATATACGTACAAAGCATACATATTAAGGTAGGGAAAGAAAATTTAAAAAGTATATTAAATATGTAATGTCTAAAAAAAATCATAGAACTATATCTACACATATTAATATTTATTAAACATTAACAATTAACAATAAAAAATATGTACATTAAATTAATTTAATTTAATTAGGAAATTAATTTATATGAAATAAAAGATCTACTTACTGTTCATATTGACACATCAACACAACATTAGTAACTGTAAGCAAATATTTAAAGCTAGAGGAAAATCTCCTAATTATAATAAATAAATGTTATAACAAATAAATTCTGTGAATAACCCACTTTGAAGGGATAAATTAGAAAATATATTAACTTTTTGTATAGTACGAATGAATTCATAATCAATGTCCACTCGAAAAGTAACTTATTTTCATTTCAACCTCGAACTTGGAACCTTAATATTCTCAGATTTTACATGCCACATAATTAATGAAGACGAATTCTGAAGGCGTTGCATGTTGAGTGGCTGAACTCAGTGCCAAGTTTTGCCTCGTTGCCAGAGTGAAGAAATAAAAATATGCAAAAATTAATTTCTCGAGTGGGTATCGAACCCACAACCTGTTGCAAGGCTCATAAAGACCACGTAAACGAAGCTGTTTTAGTAGTTTTAAACAAACATATTTGTTAATCATACCAAGTTTATTCTAATAATAGCACTACGCCCTTCGTGTTGTTTTCCTTGAATCAATAAATAATAATAATAATAAATAACAATTAACTTATTTTTGTTTAAAATTAAGGAAAATCAAAATGTCATATACGATTGTATTATATGTAGGATTGTATTATTTTGCT
>JAEBDU010011321.1:475-11741 GCA_016802625.1 Heliconius numata
TCTACTCGTTTATTTTTAATATCTATTACGCCCTTTATTTCCGACATACACCTTTTAAGCCTTTTAATAATAATCCTTCGAGATTAAATATCCTTGCCTTCCCATTTTTTGAGAAAAAAATATATAATCTTATTTATTGTAATTAAAGATTCTTTTTAAAAAGTATTAATTTCTAACATAATGTTATAAAATATTCAAGACGTTCTGAAGAAGAACGAAAGATATTTAAAAAATATACATTTTAACAATTTATCTATCACAACTTATACGAATTATACAATGCTATCCACTTACACCATGATGGATTACTTTAAGTTCTACTTGAGGCCGTCGAGGCACGGAGGTGCAAGCGTGTGACTACAACGTGACGGCTATGGATTCGATTCCCACTTCGAAAAAATTGACGAAATATGGGGAACGGAGTATCTTAACACAAGGTTGCCTCTGCCTACCCTGTTATATGCGGTAAACAGCGTTAAACTGAAAAGAAAATTTTACTTAGAAAATTGACTATGGGAGATAAAATTAGGTGCGTTTATTTATCGCGGCGTTGATAAAAGGGTGTGTATATCTTATAAAGGATTTGAGGCGCCGCTCTACAGCTTGAAAGGCGTTATTCACCCGAGAACATTTCAACCTAACGAACTATGAAATAGAAATAGTCCGACGGGATCAATCAAATATACCGCGCCTACATTTTATTATACGGCTTGTGAGACATTTTCTAGAACAAGAAACTTTGTATAATATCTATATAAATATAGTATACCTACAGCGGTGCAACCTAGTGTTAAGACACTTCGTTACCCTTCGCCCTTCGCCCTTTTAGAGGCGGAACTCAACGCCGCGCTTTACTGAGCACCAGATCGAAGAAACGAAAATTTTCCTGATGTAGGTTTACTAAATGTAATCTCTCTGTGAAATGAATTTAAATGTCAAGAATATGTAATAATAAGAGAGATTTTAATATTTAGAATTTTGCTCATTTCTATTGTAAGTTAGTTATTACTCTGCGATAAAAATACATATTTAATATTTTATTAAATAAAATTTACTGAAACGAGTTCATAATTAAAATTCTTAAAGCATAACTTTAAAATTGGTTTAATCATAATAAATCCACGAGATTTATTTTCTTCTTTCAACTTGCAAATTTTAACTAGCACGAAGACCGAATGAACTTCACAGACAAAGATTTCGGACTTTCCTTAAGAAACTGTATAATATTATAGTATATTAAAAACCTACAAAATAGTATATTACTAAAAACCTCTATCAATCGAGAATATACAGACGTACATACATATAATGTCGAGCTTATTGAACCAATTGTTAATAATTAATGGCTTATACTAATTTTATTATACATATTACCTAAACACAACGTTCATTTAAATCTATTTTTATAAATGCTATATAGTTTGTATGGGAAAAGCTTTAGGTGTAACACAATATTAACTTTATTAGCTTGAGATCTGCCACTCAACATGCAATGCCTTCAGAACTTGGCGGAAAGTGGGGAACGGAGTGTTATAACACTAATTTTTTTAACTCTGCTGTGTGCAGGATATAGCGCGAAGCTGATTTTACATATCTCTATGACTTTTTACAGCAGTTAACATATGTAACAAGAAAATAATTAAATGGATACTAAATTAAGGACGAGATGTCACTCTAATTCATTATTTATAAAATTTTTATGTTAAAAAAGATAGGAGAAAATAGAAAAAATAGAATTTAATTGTGAACTATATAACAAGGTTATTATACGCTACACGATGACAACCACAAAGCGACTATCAAAGTTTTGAAAACACTAACGTCTGACTCAGGCGGGGCGTTCCCCAGTTATAAATATTAATTAAAAGTCTTGTACTAGTATGCTGTATATTGCCCTATTCAAGTAGATTTGTACATTTTACAGTTTTATTTTAATATATATTTTTTAAATATAACATATTAACGGATGTACAATATTAATAATTTAGTAATTTACAATCAAGATATAAACCATTAATGTATTAACAGACAATGTAAGCAAATCAGTGAAAATTAACACGAGTTCCATTAATACTTTGGTTAGTTTAGTCACATTAGTGAGAAAAATCATATTTTTCAGTAAAATTAATTATAACATTAAACATAGTATAGCAATTCCTTAATTATTCAGAATTTGAATGTAAAATATTAATAGGAAGCAAGATGTCTCTGTTATTTTGAATACAATTAACAAAACTATCTTTATCTATTGTATTCAATATCAAAAGAAAATTACTCAGATAGCTATTGTTTTGATGTTTCCAAAATTTATGTCCTCCTCTTGCTGATTCGAATACAATGAAAGCTAGTTGTATTATATTGTATTGTATTGTATTTACGAGGTTAGTTTGACCTAACGACTTATATAATTAATGGTCTGCGTTCCCTGTATAATGCTGCTGAGAAATCACGACCTCGTATAAAGTATAAAGACTGAAAGTTACCTGAGACCTATATAGCTAAGATTATTAGATTTTTTTCACGCAAGATTTTGCTTTTATTTAAAATTTTAAAATAAGGTTTCTTTAATAAAATACTAGTATTAATTTGCGGCTTATAGTGTACACAGTGTAAGACTTAGAATTAGGTACCCAGGTTCCTTCTACCTACCCTGCTATGTGCGGGATACAGCATTAAGCTATAAAAAACAAGTGGCGTGGTTTGTCTGAACTAATCAGATAAAAAAACTTTTTCGAGTAAAATAGATATTAATTTCCTTTTGAAAAAAAAAACATATTAATCAATCAATTTGTTGCTAATTAAATTAAAAATTTCAATCCCGAGCTTATAACAAAAATTGTTGAACACAAAATCGATCCATTAAAAGTAATTAGTATCTGTCATTAAGGCTGTTTGTTTTCTGACGCAATTAATCATCGGAAGCACAATTGTTTCCGTTTAATTACCAATGGCTGTGTGGCTGTGACGGTGTGACGTCATTGTGCATACCAGAATCATTAAATGTACATACCGATACTGATGATCATCATTATTGAATATACATACACAAATGTAGGTAGTGTACAACATTCCGGCTTTTACGAGATTTGATGCGATTTCCGTACGTTTTTAGGGTTCCGTACGTCAAAATTAAGAAACGGAACCTTATAGGATCACTTTGTTGTCTGTCTGTTAAGACCGTTTATCTCGAGACCGCGTACTCTCGAGATACTATGTAAATGAAAATATAAGCACAAATAAATATTTCTATTCCTCGAGTGGGGATCGAACTCACAACCGTCGCGTTGCAGTCACACCATTGTGCCACTACGCCACGACGGCCTCAATTATTGTGGTAACAATCTATAATTACTTTTTCTATCGAGATCAAGTGCTTACCACGTCTCACGTGTAAAACAAATAAATATAAAAACACCTTCTTACAATACATTACTTATACAAAAGAGAAACGAAAAAGAATCATCCAGAATATTATATTTGTTATGAAGGCGTGAAAGATAAAAAGAGATGAAGATGAATGATGATGAAATACATGTTGGTATATTCTTATGGTTACGTTTGGCGCTTTAGTCCGTATCTAAACAATTGTTATAAGGTAAGAATTACTAAAATACAATATTAATATTGATTATTTCACCAATTCCTGAAAATCAATAATCGGCTGATTCTGAAAAAAATAAAATTTGAAGAATTTGTAGGAAGATTGTATATCCACCTAAGCTTATTGTACGATTAAATTGTGATGTAAACTACATCTACAACCATGGAAATAGTTCGAATAGCCAGCTCTATAAATACCTTAACCGATTTCAAAAAAGAGGACTTTATTCATTTGAATATTGATAATTTTATCAAATAATTAAATACATGGAGCACCTAATAATGCCGTATAATATATATTTAATTTGAGTTCTTACTTGTTGCCTTAGCCCATTACTTAGGAACCTCTTATAAAAAGCGAAGCAAAATTTTCGTATTTTAATTTTTAATAAAAATTTACGCTAAAACAAAGCTTGTTATAAATTCTCGTCGTCTACCGGCCAATTAGCTATATTCCCCAGGCGCTACGCCCTATAACCCTAGTGTAGGTAGCGTTAAATCCCGTAAAACGTTCCCTTAAATAATGACAAAGTAACCGTGAAAATAAAACGTAGCTCTAATAGCAACCACTTTAGTTAATGAGAACAATTTCTACAGCAAATACTCGGTCTTATATAAGAATTTTCTTATAATCCAATGTTTGTTTCTTGCGCACTAAAGAAATTTAATTAGTCTAGCAAAGTTGTAGGATAAATTTTAAAATACGTTTTAAATTTATTACTTTAAGTATTAAGTATGTACATAAACTGCAACAAATTGACTATCCATATGAAAAATAAAATTGTCTAAAATTTTTATATAAGAAAAGGATTTTTTAAATGTACTTTACAGAATACTAAACAATGGGTTGCACTTTTTTGGATGAATGGATTTTTTGGACGAAATGGATTGCAATATCAATTTTTACTGCTAATAACCTACAATAATAACGCATTAATGGAAAGCACTGTCCGAATAGTGATTTATCATTTTTGTTTACTTTTCTATCTTAACGATATTCTTTAAAATACATTATGGCATAGAATTCCGCTACTGCATGAAGCTAACAAAAACTTCTAAATATAGTTACAATAAAGCATTTTATTTTATAA
Source organism: Heliconius numata (assembly GCA_016802625.1). Classification (NCBI taxonomy): domain Eukaryota; kingdom Metazoa; phylum Arthropoda; class Insecta; order Lepidoptera; family Nymphalidae; genus Heliconius; species Heliconius numata. Next base: position 5,167 of record JAEBDU010011321.1, read on the forward strand.
AATTCTTTAAATGCTAAATAGGTTAGTTAGCTACTTTAAAAAACATATAGAATGAGAAGTCTCACTGGCAAACAAGCACTCTCTAGTTACAAGTACCGTGAAAAGCTCTTGACTTGTAGTAATTTTACTTTAAACTCTTTGATGTTATAAATGTTTAAATATAAAATATTAAATGAACTATTCAAGATAATTTTTCAGAGCGAAAAAATGAAAATATAAATAAATATTTCATTTTCTCGAGATCGAACCCACAACCGTCGCGTTACAGTCCTTGTGCCGCTGCGCCACGAACGCCTATTTTTAAACAACTTTTATTAGAATTTAAAATTAATATTAATATTTTCTTATTACTTTATTTCTTTACTCCTTATATAATTAATTAGTGGCTTAAAGTCAAATGTAGCTTCGACACGAAGGTGGCGTTATTAAAATTCCTGATATGAATTACACACAGTTTTCTTGTGTAATCAACTCGAATGTCTAATGTCTATTTTTGTGAATGTGAAAAAAATATACTTCTTTCATCTATCTATACAACAGTTACCACCACAAATGAAACAATAATTAGAAACCTAACAAAAAATACACTATATATGAATTCTCGTTCATAGAGGTTTGTTTTGCTTGTACTGGTAGGTATAGTTTACATTCCTAAACACGACTAGAATGCTGAATCGGCCGCAATCAATAACACACCGTGCTGTGGTTATCATAAATAATGAAGAGAAGAAAATTATTATTTGCTAAGTATGTATTTCATATAAATTGTTACTAGCAATCTTTTAAAATAATTAATATTCTATTAAGCTTGTTCAGGGGCACAGGGCTCAGGAGATTGTAATACGAGTGAGTGCGGGTTCAATTCCCACTCGACAGAATATCAAAAGGTATATTTTCGCTTTTTGATATGATTTGCTTTTTTCTACCTGCATAAAACACCCTTATACAGAAATTAATTATTTCCATAAGAAATATACAAAGATTAATTGGGACGGATCACGCAAGACTAAGTGAACGAGAGTTCCTATCATTGTCTATTAATTATGATATATAAATGATATCAGGCGTGCGAAATAATCCTAATATTAGTTTATTAGGAACAAGGAATCTACAAGCAAAAATAATATTCAATCAATTTATTACTATTTTTCAATATATTTATTCGTATTTCAAGAAAATATAAATTCTTTATCATAACCCAATTATGTTTAACGTACCTATATAAAGTGAGCGCCTAAGCAGTTAAAATAACAAAAAAACTGCTTAACCTTCAAGAAATAAAATTAGTTATTTGCTATTTCCCTTTTTTTAAGTTAGAGACACTTATTTGATGACTCATCAATAAAAATGGCGATTGACAACTTATACGCAAGCCTTCTAAAGGGCCGGATTCTTTTGAACTTAAAAAATACATAATTTTACAAAATATGTTCATAAATCTGTGAAACCTACGAAGTGCAATATTACTACGACCGAATACGTACCAATTGAAACGCTGTACATTACTACCTTAGCTTGCTGGAATATTAAACATACAGCATTGAAAATGTAAATAGAAAATTCATTGAAAATTTCACGTTGCTACTATTGATCTCGAATTGGTTCAATATAAGGAAGAAAATTGCGTTTTAAAACAGAAATTGCATAAGATTTACGAATATTCAATATATTGAGTCGCCTAAATTCTTCCAATTTTTCAGCTTCACGCTTTATCCCGTACACAGCAGAGTAGACAGAGGGAGCCTAGTGATGAGACACTTCCTTCCCCACTTTTTGCCGAATTCAGGACGCATTGCGTGTTGAGTGGCAGAGTTCAACGCCGCGCTTTGCCTCGACATCAGAGCGAAGAAATGGAAATATAAACGTAAATAAATATTTCACTTCCTTGTGTGGGGATTGAGCCCACACCCTTGTGCCGCTGCGCCATGTGCCATTTTTCATATAACAGAAACGTTTTACGACGCGAGCTAAACGACAATGTAAAATATTGATTGTCTTCCATTTGCCACCCATAAAAGGAAATTGAACATTAAGAGCCGTAGCTCTACGAACTTTAGAAACACCATTTCTTAAATTATATTGGTTATTGATCACAGCCACAGTAAAAGGTTGCTAGCTCTAAATAAACATGATGAAAATGGCAACCGACAATATTTAGAAAAAAAACACAATACATTTAACAAAATTGCTTTTAAAATGGACTCTTACTAATTCATAATAGAATTGACGATTTGAACTGCTCAAACCTACTCTAGTTCCTCTCGATGTTAAAAATACTACCCCAAGTATAATTCTGAATGTCATATGACGGATGACTCTGTTAGTATGAGGTTGCATCGGGGTCAAGAGCATCTCGTCTGAACAATGTAAGGGAAATCAATAGGCTGACTTATTGCTGCCACAGAGAAGTTTATAATAGCCCACCTACTTAATAAAGATCGAACCGTTTCTTTCTTTCTTTCTTTTCTTCTTAGCTCTATTGTAAAGAAGGAAAGAAAGAAAGATTGTATGAAAATGGTTTTATATTCTTGCAAGTAAATTACACGTCTATTGCACACACACTTTTCAATATAATTATGAGCGTATGTAGTTTTAAAATATTACGTGCATTCTCTTTGTTGAAGCTTATAAAAATATTCATATTATTATAAAAATCAGGTTCAAGCTGTATCCCGCAGACAGCAGGGTAGGCTGAGGGAACCTTGTGTTAAGACACTACGTTCCCCACTTTCCACCGAATTCTGAAGGCATTGTGTGTTGAGTGGCAGAACTCAACGCCGCGCTTTGCCTCGACACCAGAGCGAAGAAATGGAAATATAAATTGTAAATTAATATTTCATTTCCTCGAGTGGGGATCGAACCCACAACCGTCGCGTTACAGTCACACCCTTGTGCCACTTGGCCACAACGGACGGAGGGAAGGAGGACGGAATTATTATATAATTTTAATTTTAATTTAAGCTTTTATATAGAGAAATGAATTGTTGAAATTAATATTTTGCTAGCGATTTTCATTGGCTTAATCCACTACGTTGAAGTTGACACTCTGACACACTGTTCATTCGTCGTGTTATATTGTATTATTTTAAGCTTTATAGTAATTCAGAACATTTTCAATTTTCATTTTTGTTGTGAATTGGATTGATTCTATTGAAATTTAAAATTCATAAAATATAAAATACTATTTCATTTATACTTCGTTCCGTTGTCGAAGTAAAGCACGGCGTAGAATTCCGCCACTCGACATGCAATACCTCCAGAAATCGGTGGAAAAATATGGAACGGAGTGTCTTAACGCTAGGTACCCTTTGCCTACCGTGACAGTATACTCGTACATCGAGAAGGTGATTTATCTTTAAAAAGTTTGTTAAGTTTCAGGCTGTAACCCGCATATAGCAGCAAAAGACACTTTGTTCTCATTAACACACTCCCCCCTTTCCGCCGAATACTGAAGGCATTGCGTATTAATTTGCAGACGAATAAAAAGAAATTTAGTTAATTTCTAATAATTATAATATTAACACAAATAGAAAAAATAAATATATATTTAGAAGTCTATTAAGTACATTTAAATCTTCAAATGCCTAGAATAAAAATGTTAGCTTCTGAAACAAAACAGTTTCGGTGAATTATTCAAAAGGTAGGCTAATACAAATTGATTGTATGTAATTACGACGTTCTCAATTTGCAGCACTACTTACTTAAGAGTACGTGAGTTGATTCCACTAAGAATTAGGTCGGAACAAAGAAAAATACCACAAAACTGTTACTTCCAAATCTGTATATTTGTAGCTATACAAATATCAATGCTTCTCTATACACATTGGCTGAGTTTTATTATTTGATGGGGTGAAAGAAAGAAAATACTATATTATTACCTTAATAATACCTAAGAACACACACAACCTTAACTAAAACAAGCGGAATAATTTTAATTTTGCAGTATTATATAAGAATAGTAGTAGCAAATTAATCTTCTCTGACAGAACGTTCTCAATGTAAGTTTGTGTTTCCTCGTATGGATATATTTGCATAAAAAATCATTGGCTTCAATACAACTTGAATAATGCCTAGAAAATCATCGTCATCATAAGCTGGTGTAAAAATACTAAAAAAATTAATCAGCTTTTCACTGTATCATGGAGACATTGCGTGTTGAGAGACTGCCTCGATACCAGAACGAAGAAATGAGCATAAAACATAAATTTAAATAAATATTTCACACAATATTTTAGTGTGTAAATACTAAATTTAATATATGCTAATATATTATTATTAAGCTTTAGACTTAAGTCTATAGTAACAATTTCATTTTGTGCCAATATACACTATACATATATTAGTCGTTCAATAAACACCAGTACCATGAAAGGTATTCATTAAATACGCGCACATGTGAATATTGTAATGAACAAGCTTTCGCAACCACTTTCACTAATCATTATTTCACAAGCATTTTGTATCTCTATTAAGATAATTAATATTATCCTTTTAATAATTAACATAAATAGGTACTTAACTACCAAAATGGGATAGCTTTCATCTATACTTATAATAAAATCGTAAGTAAGGGATCGATGTCTGTACGAGTACATGCAATATATTCGGAAAAAATGTTATTTGGTGGTATTTAATAACGTAATAAAACAAAAACAATGATTTTTTAATTTATGTCTGAGCATTTGTTCACGCTAATCTCCGAAACGGCTTAACTGTATGTATTGTATTTTGGCAAGCTTTCCTTAACATTTAGTTTTGTATTATTTTAATCAGTTTATAAATTAAAAAGTTCTATTTTGAAGAATTCATTGAGATTATCATTATTATAATATTATTATTATAATAATCTCATGGGCTGAGTCCAAATACTTAGATAATTTTTCTTTTGGGTGAAGACCCAAAAGAAAAATGAAATGATGACAATCTCGTGAAGACGAGATTGTCATCATTTATGCTATAGTAATGTCAACAAACACTGCGCGTAGCGGCAGTATGTCTACCAGTACAGTGTCTATTGGGAACAATATGCCTGTCGGTAATCGATCCCAGTAGATCAAAGCACAGCTATTAGAACACAAAAGTAATGCAAATTAGTAAACTAACAATTATGTAGTCCAAGCGGGCGAAGCCGCAAGTGCGACACTAGTTTTACATACAGAAGTGGGTAAAAAGAACATTATTCTACGAAACGTCTGCGCCTAATGAGACAAGTAAACATGATCATCATGTACAGATAAAGATATGGTAAAATAATGATATGGTTCGTAAACATGTATAGAATTTTATATTCACAAATACAAGACTTGTCTTAAACCACAATAATTTGAACTTCGTTATAATATAGCTAGAGGACACAAGGGTGGATGTATAAGAAATTTTAAGAACTAATCGAAAATCAGAATGTACAGCTTAGATTCACAAACTTAACTTCCTCCAATGCATGCAGCTTTTAGTTTTTTTCTTTGTACATAAAGTGCAGAAAACGTATGAAGACTTAAAAAGCAAACTACGAACATCTTATCTTTATCTGAATAAAACTAAAGAAAAGATTGTAAAGCTCCAGGCCGTATCCCGCATATAGCATCCCTGCTATACTTCATTCTCATTGAGACATTTTCATTTACCATTTTCATACGTGTTGAGAACCGTAACTCAACGCCGCGCTGTGCCTTGTTACCAGAAGGAGGAAAATGGAAGTATTAAATATTTCGTTCCCCCGAGTGGGAATCGATAACAACCTGTAGCGTTTAGTGCCCCACATGTGCCCCTACGCCAGGAATATCCTCAAAAAGTCTATTAAAATTTGTGTATACCCGTATTACATGTACCTCAAAGATCTACAAAAGATAAGCAAAAAGAAAAATACATGGAAATAAATGAAACAACACTTTACCGAGAAACGTTCATTATTTTCATTTCAAGGAATAAAATAAATTTCACACGCATCTTTCGAAAACAATTTCGCGATCCACAAAGCCTACGTCTAATCACTCATACATTACAATCGAAGTAGGCACGCGGTACGTAATTTATATTTTATACCCGCTTTTTCCCTTTCTCCTATATTATTATGAAAAAGAAAATTATGCGTGAAAAATCAGTTTTGAACGAGAAATGTTTCTATTACGACGACCCTTTGTTTACCTGTGTAATAAAATACTAAAAAAAGATTTTTACAAGAAATTTTTGAGGCATTGGGTGTTGAGTGGCGGAAGCCAACTTCGCGTTTTGTCTTATTACGAAAGCGTAAAAATGTTAATTTTAATAAATAACAATTCATTCCCCCGACTGGGAATCAAATTCACAACCGTCGCGTTTATTAAACGCTTGTGCCCCTGCGTTAAAACTGCCTCGATTTTTTAAATAATTAAGATCACTTATTTAAAAACGATAAAACTTCTATTAATATTAATTTTTAGGTTAACATTTCCATACGATAACTCTATCTACACGAGCGTGTATTTTACAAATAATAGAGTCTGAATAACGTACATTTTACATTCAATAATATTAATAGTTAGATTTTTATTTTAAGATTCAGTTTTGAAAAAAATATGTTTTTTATAATAAACAGT
>JAEBDU010011331.1:0-37000 GCA_016802625.1 Heliconius numata
AAGAAGAGTTAGAAACAACAGACAGACACGAAAAGCGACTTTGTTTTATAAGATATAGGATAGGATAGGATATAGATAAACTAATAAATTATTTTTAAAAAAAAAAACCGACTTCTAACAACGAACTAAAAGTAAGTAAGTCGGTGCCAAGTAAAACAAACCGGCTTAGTAATTAGATATTGTAGTAAAGGTGTTGTAGCATTAGCTTGACACCGACTTCAAAACGTTAAAAGAATCATCAAAATCGGTTGGCGCGACATTGAGTTATTCGTCTATTTGTCGCGCACATACCTAATGCAAATTTAAGACTTATGTGATTTTCTCATAGATAACATTGTCAGACATGGACCAAAAAAAAATTAGGCCATTCGGGAAGCTTCAAAAGCAAAGCAATAGCGGGAATTTTCAAAATCGGTTCACCCAATCAAAAATGATGAGGTAACAAACATAAAAAAAAAATAAAAAATAAATAAAAAAAAAACACAGTCGAATTGATAACCTCCTTTTCTTACAGAAGTCGGTTAAAAATAAAATAGAGACACAATTGACGTCTTTATTGCTTATTATATTGGAAAGTAGTTTAATTAAAATAAGTATACTAAAATGACAAACGCATTATGCTGCAGTAGATATATACTTTTAATTGCTTTATGTTTAGAAACTTCAATTATGTTAGACGACTATACTTAGTTACACATCTTTTACAATTACTTTTAATAGGTATAGCGTGTCCACAATCAGTCTCTCTAAACGGCTGTTTGTTATAATTTAATAATTAACCATAACGATTCAACGAAACAGAATTCGTCGGGGATAGTGCAGAACCGCGAATCTACCACAAGTGGGGAGCGCGTATCTGCATTTGATCTGATTTTACAGGAGGGAGGTTAAAACTTTATAACATCGTTAACTTAAGTCCAAGTGGTCTCATTTTAACATAGAGAATAATAATTGGTATTTTCTACATATTTTTGTCATATACAATCCTTTACAGTGGTTAACAAGTGGTTAATTTAAGCGACACGTTACTTACGCTGATTTGATTTGACCACGATCTTATTAAATTGAAACTTCACAGTTAGTTACACGGTTTTAAAATCAAACGTCCAATTAATGTTCCAAATAATATTTAATAATAAAATGAAGATTTTAATTAAGATTTTATTTTTATTTTTTATTATTTATTAATTAATGTATTTTTTAAGCAATCCCCCTTAAATATAAAATTGAAAATACACTATCAATAACACTTTTTAATCAGCTTTGAGCGATTCTTTATCAGCCTTTTATACAACTTTAAGTATTATAAGTATAAATAATTTCAAAGTACTAATATACAAAAGACCAAGAGCTTTTTCAGAAAACATATTATCAGTAAATTTAAAAGCAAATTACTGTTATATATTTAATATATGAATAACAATAATAGATTCTTCAGGTACCTTATATAAGTAAACTTTATGTCGCGGTCTTTTCTTAGATAAGATCCGTAGTGGAATAAATGGGGTAATATTTTTTTGGTATTTGTAGTAATAGCTGAAATTAGTTCAGTTTGTTTTCAATAAAACCACTTTGCCGCACTTTGTACCAGCCCCTCTTCCAGGGCGGATTGTATCATAAATAAGATTACTTTTAATGCTATAATCCTTGAAAAAAGTGTGGTCACACGTTACTACTTCATATGGAAATGGATTCAGGCTAGCTTTTTTGGTAACTGAGGAGTATTGACTAGGTAAAAATATTTCCCGATGTTTTAACGTTCTTTTTATTATGTAGTGAACTGAATCCACTTCCATTTGAGCATGGTCTTTTTCCTAAAAAAATGCGGAAGCGCGTTTGAAACTATGACGTTTCTGTTTTGTGATGTAAACCATCAATATAAATTACGACGTTTTTAGTACTCTCTTCTATGAGTTTCTTCAAATAATCGACAAAAAAGGAAGTACATGTGGAAGCTTTTAAATGTGATGTTGTCTCATTAAACCAATAGCGTTTTATATGGACAATTAACTTGATTTTAAAATACAATGCACTAGCTTTCAAAAATGGATATAATTTCACAGCTTGTAATTCGGCTGTTACTACGTGAAGCTTTCCATTTTTGCAACCTCTTTGTCTAAAGTCTTTTCTCGTTTGCTAAATCTTTACGTGACACATGTTGTTGATATATTTGTTCTGTAATTTTGCCAGCTTTATATGAACAACATAGATCACATGCATCTTTTTTCAGCCTAAATGGCAGCCTCACGTTCCAGGATTCTTTCAGGAAACAAATCATTATTGCTACATGTTGATGTTGAAGCTACCGATGCAACATTAGTTATTTCAGAAAATAGACAGTAATTTGGGACTTTCTAAGCAGAATGTACTAAAAGTGAAAAGTAAAAAGGAATAGATACAAATAAATCTTATTGTTATTTAATTATACCTGTAAGAGATCATTAATAGTGATAAGATCGCCTTTGCATACTGCCTCTATGCGCTAAATGTTTTTATTGTGTTGTGTTTTATTTTTATCTGTTTTAAATATTGGTCTATATTTCTCTTGTAAAATATTTTATTTCCTATATGTATGCAATAAAGAGATTTATCTATCTAAAAGTGGTTGTGTCGCAACAAGATAAAGCTTCGATTTCTTTAGTTCAGTTCAGTTCAGTTCTTAATTTATGACGTTTTGAGCATGCCAGCGATTTCTTTAGTAAGCTCTAGTTGATTTAATGTGTTTTGACGGAGTTTGACAGCAAAAATAAACTACAAAATACAGTTCTAATGACACTTGAAGACATACGCGGTACTGTTAATTGTCGACTATAGATACGCAGTATTGTTATTAGGCGAAATCTAGCTTTATATTGGTCGAAAAAAAATCCCATCAAACAGGAGGCTGCCAATCGGGATCTTACGTCGAATGGCCGTGAAATTGAGATTTAGCTACAAATGTCAGTTACGCGAAATTATCCAATGCTAGTTACGCGGATTTGCACTATCCCCGACGAGATAACATGGCGTCGCTTATGTGCGATGCCATGACACTTCGACGCTTTGCTTGTGCTTTTGTTCCATTTTCAAAATCATAACTTAAAATATATTTTTTTAATTCTAAATCTTCATTTTGTACAAAAATATCAAATACAGTCTAATGAAAGAAAATAGTTTCTCAAAAGCCTGCCTTTGACCTACGCTACTTACCATCTAGCTTGAGTCCAGGCTGAAAGTAAGAGCATAGATTAAGGATATATATTATATAACTTTTGAAAGAACTTTTTGCTCCTGATAACGAGCGTTTGAAGGTAGAACTGGAAGGTTGAAGGAACACCGAGCGTATTTCAGTATTATTTTTTTTTATTTTTATTTGAGATAGAAGGTTCTTAAAACTGATTTCAGTTGATCAATGGAATGAATCAGGTGCTGTCAGAAATTGTAAAGATTGAAAAATATAAAATTTATTATTTGTACAGAAAAATTTTGAAATAGGGCAAATAAGTGGTTTATCAGAACGCGATATACTGAAGCTCAACAAAATGTATGAGTGTGAGTAAACTGATTGTAATTGAAAGTATATTGGCAAAACTAACCGTAGCAATAAACCATAAAATATATGGACAAAATGTGAGAAGTATGCAATTGATTTATTTGTAATTTTTAAGTCATAATTTACCGTGTAACGATTTGCAATAAAAAACCACCACCACTGCTCTAGTGGTTTGTTTTTGTTCTACTTTCATACATTTAATTCATCTGTATTATGACAAGCTGCTTAAAGTAAGTTTATCTTTTTATTATCTACTAGCGGACGCGCGCAGCTTCGCATGCTTATTTGCACCCTTAGGGGTGAATTCTAATAAACCATGAAACACGTCTTTAATGAAATATTTTTAAGAGTCTCAATTTCAAATCTTATAAAAATCAGTGGCCATTTAAAGATTTTTCCATACAAACTTTTCACCCCTTATTTGCACTCTTAGGGGGTGAATTCTAGAAAACGATGAAACACGTGTTCAATTAAATACTTTTAAAAATCTAAATTTAAAATTTTATAAAAGTTTATAGTTATATAAGTAATTAGTTTATAAAATTTTTCAAAATCCCTTCTTAGTGGATGTAGATATAGGTACCCATTTATATATATATTTAATTACTGAAAGTGGCTATAAAGAAAGGGAAATCATTCTCATGTTTAATTATTTCATCTGAAAGGTTAAAGCGTTTTTTAGGTTTAAGAAGTATGTACTTAAGGATTTGGATCATTGTTAAAAAAGGATTTAATTAAAAGTGAGAAACGGAATTGCCTTATTGAGAACGGAGTGTCTTAACCCTAGGTGTCTAGGTTTCCACCGCCTACCCCGCAATGTGCGGAATGCAGCGTGAAGTAAAATAAAATAAATAAATAATAAAATAAAATAAATGAATAATAAAATTGAAATTAATTAATTTCTGTTAATTGATCCGAAAATGTTTTTTTTTTAGATTTTTATGAGGCTACACACTTAAGTCATTTTAATTGTACCTAATTTAGGGAATATTTTAAAGTTTATACTTTCTTTAAAACAATCTTGCGGTTCATTATATTTTTAAGGTACCAGATATGAAACCTACTTTGTTTTTTGCTTTATATCACGCTAGCGTAGCGTTGCACGTGCCTATTCCAATAAATGATGCCAAAAGGTCTAATTCATTTTTTAAACGATCATCAATATCAGAAGCGAACACGATAAGTAATATTTTGCTTTAATGTTCTTAAAAAATATTATAGCCAAGTCATAGAATTATTATATGGCCAGACGTGGCGCAGGACCATGTCACTGTAAACGTCGTAGGTTCGATTCCCACTCAAGGAAATGAAATTCAATATTTTCATTTCTCAGATGTCGAATCAAAGCGCGGCGTTAAGTTCGCCACTTGACACGCAATGCCTTCATAATTCGGCGGAAAGTGGGGAGCGGAGTGTCTGAACACTGGACTCCCTCTGCCTGCCTGCTACAAGCGGGATACAGCGTGAAGCTGAAAAAATATGGTATTTGTTGGTTTTGCCTTATTTTTTTAACATTTACCTCTCTTTCTGATTATCAATTATGAACTATATAAAAAATAACTATTAATAATAAACTTACTCTACACACAGGTAGCGCTAGTGAAAATGGAGATATATTTGAAGGGGATATTATTCTTGACATTGCACAACGACGTAATATTGATTATAATAATTATAATGATTTTGATGAACAACCATACATGGTATCAGTGTGGCCTACCAAAGATATCCCGTATTTAATCATATACGGGCATTTTAGTATGTACTTGCTATTATTTTGGTTTTACACCGTATATTTTTTTTATTTAGAAAAAAAAAAGATATTTAATAAAATATTTACATTGATGTTATGTATTCAGATGAAGGTCAAACGCAAGCCATCGCACAGGCTATTGAAGAGATAAATTCTGTGTCATGCCTTAATTTCTACGAAATTACAGAATATTACTCTGGAAACATAGTAGTTATAACGGTATATTCTTTTTACATAGCCTTGTTTTAATATAATTTTTTAACACAATTATTTTTAATTAATAATATACTTATGTACAATGTACATGCGAAAGAAAAACATATTGTATACAATAATGCGACGATTGTGGATTCGATTCCCACTTGAGAAAATTACATATTTAATTTTTTCATTTCATTTGTGTTAATGTGTCGAAATAAAAATCGAAAATTATATGAGAATTTCTCACTCCCCATTTAATAAATAATCAGCTTCACGTTTTTTCATCTAGTGTAAAGACACTCCGTTCCCCAAAAAAAAGAACTATAAAATTATTAAGTATTTTTTTAGCTTCACATTGTATCTCGTACACAGCAGGGCAGGCAGAGGAGGCCTGTGAACCGTTCATCTGCCGCCGTTGAATGGCAATACATAACGCCGCACATTGCCTCCTTTCCAGACCGAGGAGATGAAAATATTAAATATGTCATTTTCTCAAGTATTAGAATGTACTTAAAAATATATAGGAATTCTAAAGATTTGCGCATCATACAACGAGTATTATATCATATACGTACATACACATATACTTAGATGCATCATTTCTTTTGTTATAATCGAAATGAGTTTACAGGGAAACGGTCCTGGATGCTATTCCAATATTGGGTATTTAAACAAGAGGCAGATTATAAATTTGTCTAATAAATACCACGCTGGCAGTGGTTGTTTTCGCCATGGATCTATTTTACATGAACTTCTACATACACTTGGCTTCCAACATACTCAAGCTAGACTTGACAGAGATGAATATGTTGATATTATATGGTATAATATACAAGAAGGTTATTTACTATTTATATTAAATTTATTTTATAAAATTATTATTAAATAATGAATATGTATTTAGTATTTAGAGGCCTGTCGTGGCGCAGGGGTAGAAGCGTGTGACTGTAAACGCTACAGGTTGTGGGTTCGATTCCCACTCTATTAAATCTCAATGAAGAATGCGTTGCCTAATATTTTCATTCCATCGACAGACAAAGCGCGGCGTTGAATTCTGTCACCCGACACGCTTTGCCTTCAGAATTCAGCGATAAATGGGACACGGAGTAGATTACCACTAGATACACTCTGCCTACCCTGCTGTGTGCGGGTTACAGCGTGAAGCGCGTATTTAAGTAAGGGTTGTTTAAAAAGAACACACATAATATAAAAATCTATCTTTAAATCGATAGGTCAATCAAATAGTTTCGCAAAAAAAAATTCCCCAGGAGGCATAGATGACGTAACAAATTATGACTATTTTAGTTGCATGCATTATGATCGTAAACCTTTTAGTAGAAATGGCGAAGACACGATTGTGCCTAAAGTGGTAAGTAACCTAATTAATTATTTATCGCGGAATAATTTAGTATTCGTCATTAAATAAATATTTCCAACCACTTAAATAATATGAGAAGTATCTTTATTGAGACCGTCGTGGTGCAGGGGCACAAAGATGTGACTGTAACACGATGGTTGTTGTTTCGATCTCCACTCGGGGCAATGAATTATTAACTTACCTGCACGCTGTATTCAGCCCTGGCGGGGTAGTCAGAGAGACCTGAGCGCCAAACGCTTCGGTCTCTGCACACCTCTTTCGCTTCTTCCATTGTTATGAACCTCTTTATACATGCCCTCTTGGGGATTCTCGTGCTTTTTACGTGATCTTCCTCTATCTATCTTTGATACTGACAGTAAATTTCTTAAATCTTTTTTACCATTCTTTCATCAGTCATTAGTTCGACGTGCCTAAACCAGTTGAGCACGTTCTTCTTCATTCTCACCGTAACATTCTCGCTAGTACCTGCCATTCTGTGTACCTCTTCAATGCGAATTCGATGAGCTAAGCTGACTCCACATAGTCTACGAAGAGATCACATCTACACAGCATTCATATTTCCTTAGTTCTTGTTCTATAATACATTTTACCTACCTTTTACCATGTTTACTTATACTACTACTTATTCTTCCCAGATTGAAACAATTGTTTTATTTGCATTCAGGCTTAGACCATTACCTATTTAAAATAATATATTTTTGTTTCTTCGCTCTAGCGCCAAGGCAGAAACCCGGCATTGAATTTCACCACTGAACACGGCTAGGAAAAAAACGGCGGAAAGTGGGGAATGGAGTGTCTTACCACTAGGTTTCCTTTGCCTACCCTGCTGTGTGCGGATTATAATGCTTATCTATATTTAGTCGTACACAGATTACTAGCTAGCTGACTTTCCGATACTATTTAAATCTTTGTCTCATATACTTACATGATTTTCTGTTTCGATTTCTTTTAGGCAGATGTTATAATTGGCCAAAGGGAAGGTTTTTCTCCGGGAGATATCAAAAGATTAAATCTATTATACTGCAAATAAGTTTAAGCTAACGTTTCACCGCCAATAAGACTCGCCTAGATAGGCGAGTCTTATTGGCGGTGAAATCGTCACTAGATAGTGACGATTAAAATTCTTGTAAATGTTTAATATTAATATGTGTTATATTTCTGCAATAAATAAGTACTAATGTATTTTGTGTTCATATTTGTATCATAATTTATGTTTTCATTAGAAACCCAACGTATTTAAGTCATAATATTAGTAGCCAAAGCCAGTGGCGTAGCTAGGGTATTTGCTGCCCGGTGCGGCTTAGGGGACTTGATGCCCCTTTCCGTTTGATGAGTTCTAAAAAAAAAAACAAAGTGATCGTCGACGTTGATGCCCCTTTCCTTTGGATGATTCTAAAAAAAAAACAAAGTGATCGTCGACTTTGATGCCCCTTTCCTTTTGATGCCCGGTGCGGCTTAGGGGACTTGATGCCCTTTAAAATGGTCTAAGGTGTAAAAACAAAGAAAAAACAAAGTGATCATCGACTTTGATGCCCCTTTTCCTTTTGATGCCCGGCGACCGCACCGCTCGCACCCCTCTAGCTACACCACTGGCCACGTAACCTACTCAGTTTCTGGAAATATCTATGGTCACATAAATTCCTAAAAATGCAATATACATTTATGTAAACACCTATGACAAAAGATGTCATTTTTGAAATATACAAATTTTACACAAATGCACTGATTAAACTAAAATAAAATCTTGGGACACGTCCAATACGACGAATACGGTTACGAGTTACTTTATTTTGAAAATATAACAATATATACATACATATTGGTACTCATGACTGTATCTGAAATTATTTTTTAGCTTTTAGTACATTTATCTGCAATATAAAACCGTTTAACTTAAACATTTTTTAATACTTTTTTATTTTTTGTGTTTTTTATTTTTGTTTGTTTTTTTTTGTGTTTTTTGTATTTTTTTGTTTTATTTTTGTAGAATTTGTTGTTACCATTTTGTTCCCACGAGTACTGGATATTTTTACGGTCGACCCCCCCAAGAGGTCCAATACAGGGGCAAGGCTATGTACAACAAGATGTGCCTGAATCTGGAGGGGAAAACGCTAACGACATATCATTTTTATCCACCCTAACGCCACACAGTCCTCGACAGGATACCAGATCTTGACTGTGGTGGGAAATACATATTGTAATTTTGTATAGTATACTGTATTATACTTACCAAGCCCTTTATTTTGATACCCATATTGATGGGATTGAAAAAAACGAAGTTGTCCGCCATCTTGTAGCGGCGGCCATCTTGGATTCACAATAATATTGAATATGGATAATTGTATTGTCACCAGAACAAAGGCGTATACGAAATCTCAGATCAATCGGTTAACGGGAAGAGGGTTAAATTTCAATTACTAAATTTGACCCAAACAAATAAATAAATAAACAAACGGGGTGAGCTAAATAAAAACCGTTTAACGAACGGGGTGAGCTAAATGAAACGATTTAAAGTTTCATGGTTTTCTAGAATTCTCCCCCTAAGGTTGCAAATAAGGGGTTGAAAGTTTGTATGGAAAAATCTTTAAATCGCCACCGATTTTTATAAAATTTTAAATTTAGACTTAAAAATATTTCATTGGCCACGTGTTTCATGGTTTATTAGAATTCATCCCTAAGGGTGCAAATAAGCAGGCGAAGCTGCGCGCGTCCGCTAGTAGGATATAAGATAGCCAAATTGCATTCTACACTCAGGATTGTTAGACAGAAAACGTTATAAGAAACACCTGCAAAATAAGATCAATGTTTTCAATTTAATCAAGGTGAGTTTTAACAATATAATAATATTTTGCAATCATCTGCGAGTTTCGGAGATATTGAGCTTGTGTTCAATTTTTTTTCAATGCCAAATTCGGTGAAAGCGTAACAAAGTTAAGTAAAATTCCATTTTACTTATTTGTTAATATATTTATAATGTGAATCTTTACTATAGGTATACATGTTTTGAAAGAACTCTATATAGTAAAGTATACTAAACGCCCATTTACTAAAGTTGTTAATTACGCTGTATCCCGCGCACAGCAGGTTAGGCAGAGGGAACCTTGTGCTAAGACACTCTGTTCCCATTTTCCGCCGAATTTTGGTGACATTGTAGTGGTGGAAATCAACGCCGCGCTATACCTCGACACTAGAGCGAAAAAATGAAAATATTAAATATTTCATTTCCTGGAGTGGGAAACGAACGCACTACCTGTCGCGTTTATAGTCACACTTATACCGCTGCGCCACGGCTGGCCTCACTTTATGTTTTTTTTTTAAGTTTCAATATTCTATATTCTGTATTTGTATAAGTATAATAATAACTTTTATTTTCGATAATAAACATATTTTATAAAAGTCCATATTACGTTACAAGGGTATAACAATACAAGTACCGTACGTACCCAAGGCTCCGTTCAACGGTAAATTTAGCAATCGACTCTTGCACGGGTGGCGCTCGCCGCCCGGACTGTCGCAACTCACAGCAGTAGCAACACCAACACCTTGTGAAATGGTCGTATCTAACACTATATTAATTCCCGACCCGCCTCGGTGGGTTTTGTTTAATAAAATCTTCGTAGTGCGACACAAAAAAAATCTAAATTCGCAAGTTCTCTCTTCACTAGCTAACAATGTGGTTGGAACGTTAATGTGACATACTTTTCGCTAAGTGTACGCCATCGCCTATGAGAGGACAATACTAATGTGTTTATTTTCCATTTTCACCTTTTAACTTATCGACGTTTTAATTATGAAGTGGGTCGTTCTTCTTTGTTTATGTCATATATGTGTTATGTGCTGGGCCATGTCACAAACGGAATTGGAAGATTTTAGTAATTTCTTACACGAAACTTCGCGGTTGGATCAGAGTGTCAAAAGTGAGGAATTTTATTATATTTATCTTTTTTTTTGCATCTTCGTTATATTAAAATTTTAAAATATTACATACATTTAATAAGCTGAAAGCAATTTTATGGTGCTTCCTTCTATTTTACTTTTAAATATGATAAAAATAGTTACATAAGTAACGTTTATTTAATATAAATTATAACAATATTTTTTTACAACTAACAAACTACAAATAACAGGACTAGAAAGTTAAATATATTCAAGATTTTAAAATAAGAGTATTTATAAAAGGTAACATTCCGAGTGTTTACGACGATGATGCACCAATATCTGACCACGCTTGGGAAGAAAGCGGCAAATTTGAGGGCGATCTGGTTCTAAATGAACGGCAACGACGCATGATAGTAGCTAGTGTTGCTGAGGGACTGGCCCGAAATGGAATTGCCGATACAACAAAACGGTGGCCAAACAATGAAGTTATATATTACATACAAGCTGAACACTTTTGTGAGTAATTTCTATATTGTATAATTCAAATTCGCGCAAAAAACCGCTAAAAAGAGATTTCACTTTTTAGAAATCGTTTTAGCTGTATTTTGTCAACCAGTTTTAATTTGCTAGAGCTACCTATGTAAATGTATTTTATGTCATAAATAAAAAACTGTTTCATAATAGTAACGCCTTAGTGCGCAAGTGTCGTCAATACGACTGTGCCAACCAGAGCTATTGTTATATTACTATAATAAAAACCTTTTTTATTTATATTTATTTTCTAATGTTTGTATTTCTCCATCTATTTCTAGCAAGTGATCAAATGCAGGCAATCCAGAATGGTATAGATGATTTAGCTCGCGCTTCTTGTGTGAAGTTTACTCCTTATAAAAAGGGAGATCGCGATGCAGTCGTTATACAGGTGTCTAATAATTTTTATGACATATATCATGATAGGGAGAGGGAAGTTAGTGCTAAGATACTCCATTCCCTACTTTCTAACTTATTCTCGAAACATTGCGTGTTGAGTAAAAGTGCCGAAAGTCCGAAGTGTCTTAATGAAAAACGGAATGTCTTAATACTAAGTTCCCGGGTTCCAACTGCGTACCCTGCTATGTGCGGGATACAGTGTGAAATTAATAAAATATATTTAATTATTTACCAAGACTTTTATACATAAAATATTATCTAATCTTAATTTTGTTCTGATCACTATTTTAGGGAAGCAGAAGAGGATGTTTTTCACAAGTAGGATACCAAGGAGGTTATCAGATTTTGAATTTATCTAGTCGCCATCCAGCGGGGCGAGGCTGCTTTCGACATGGAACTGTCGTACATGAAATGTTGCACACTTTAGGTTTCTATCATATGCAAAGTAGTCATGACCGAGACGATTACATTGACGTATTATGGCCTAATATCGTTAAAAGTAAGTAAAAGTGTTATTTATAGAATTACGAACATTTTTTTGATCTGTGACAAAATAATATTCTAAATTTTGTCTGATGATACGCCAAGGGCAAATCTATAGATTTTTTTTGGAGGGGCCTGGACTTTAACTTTGGTCAGATATATTCGTATCCGTTAATGGCTTTTTCTTTAATTTACAATGCAAATTGCTAGTAAAATTCCTGGAATACGTAATTCTCACGATAGTCTTGTACTATGGATACGGACGACCAGTTCCCCCTATTCCTAAGTCCATATGATGCTCTTATATTCAATAAGTTGACTAATTATTGTTAACGCAATTTCCAGATGCGAGACATAATTTTCGAAAATACAATTCATTTTCGGTTTCGGACTTTGGCGTTGGCTACGACTACGACAGTGTACTTCATTATAGCCGAAAAGCTTTCTCTGTAAACGGGCAAGATACACTGGTACCTAAACAGGTGAATGCTTAAATTTTTAACAATCTATATGATTTCCGTATATTTCTGTTTTCCAACAAATAATTAATTCTCTTGTTATTTTTTAGCTTGGGGCCCAAATTGGTCAAAGAATTGGTTTGTCCGACAAAGATACCGAGAAACTCAACAAAATGTATTGTGATGTAGATTCAGATCTCCCAGCGGATAGTAATGATTCTATTCAAAAAGTATCCAAGAAAAAAGTAAAAAATAAGCCCTTTGAAGGCCATGGCTTAGGATACCAAAAAGGTAAAACTGTGATTATAAAATTGCCAAAGGCTGAAGCAAATCAATTCCAAGACTCACCTCAATTTACTGTGTTTGATTATTTTAGTAAAACGAGACAGAGACCTCATCAAGCGCTTATTCAAGGAACTGGAGTTGGAGAAGAAATAATAATTAACAATGACGAAATATTTGATAGAAGGAATAGAAAAGAATATATTCCTTTTACTTTACCAAAATTACCTCAACAAATAGATAATAAAAATCAGGGTTTACAAAGGGTAATCATACAAAATAAGAACCAGAATACAGAAGTTGTATCAGAAAATTTTGATGATGATTCAAAAGAAGAGTTTTTTACAATGTCGCATAAAAAAGAACCACGGAAAAGCGCCCAGCAGTCACAGAGTGATGACGACAATAGAGAATTATACAATTTTAAAGATTATTCTTCTGAAGAAGTCGAAAGTCCCCAATCTTATAAGGATTTTTTTAATAACTACAACTTTCCTAAGCATACTTCCTTTTTTGATGAACAGATACCAAGAAACGAAAAATGGTTCAATAGTGATGCATTTAAACAAACTTATAGAAACTCCCCGTCATTTCATTATAGATAAAAATGTAATAAATAGTTTCTAGACCTTTAGAATAATAATTTCCAAAACTTTACTAGAATTAAAAAAATGTTAATAAGAACAAATAAACATTAAAACCACATAGTCAATTTGGTATGGCTTGATAAAGAAAGGCATAAATGGATTGAGGCACAGAAAGTCTCAATTATCGATATGAGAGTGATATCTCATTAGATTGTCTTCATAAAATGTGTTGTGAAGTTGAAGTCTTCAAGAATATGTTATATTTTCCAAACTTATTTTTAAGTTATTATTTATGTTACTGGTCGTCTATATAATTCACTATTCTATATAATTTTATCGAGATGCAGTCGTTATACTTACAGTTTAGACAGGATTTAAACTAGAACACGTAGGTAATAAATGAAATATTTTTTTATTCTTTGCCTAAGTAATACAATACCGAATGCTCTGTATCATGTATGTAAAAAGCGAGAGTAAGGAAGGAGGAGACGTACGGGAAGGCAGATTTTTAGAAGAGGAAGGATTTCAGAAGAGGGACAAAAACTTTGTAAAAAGTTTTCTAAATTTTTTTTTAGTGTGGCAAAATAATTTAAAAATATAAAAAAAATATATACACTATCTAGGTGCAATAACATTCATAGCATTTTATACGCTGCATTTTATACATTGCCTAAATATTATGTAGACTACCTGAATTGTACAAATTGCCGGTAACATTGATATTCTATAATTACAAATTGTACAATTTTTGTTAATCTATTTATAACGTTTTGTAGTAAGATGGTTTTTCTTTTTGTAAATAAAAAAAATCTATAAAGTCTACTACGCTTTCTATGTTAAATAGCTCCATGTGAAGTTGCCTGTAATATTCATTTCACGATAATTCTAAGACGATAATAAAATTATGATAAGCATTTTTTGAGTAAAGATTTATTGTTCCTATAAAATTAGTTAAACTTTTCAGTTTAATAATCTTTTATTAAATTGAATACATCTGTAACTTTCTCGTATCTTGTTCATCTGTGGAAACCTTTGACATTGATTTTGACAGAAACACAATATGACAATTGAATGAATAGGTAGATGTGCATCATTGTTGTTTTTAAATTGAGGTAGCAATTATGTGATCAATGTAAAATTTTATGCGACTGTGATAAAGAGATAACAGTAAAATTATTCGCAATGATTATTTTAAAACGGTGACATCTAGACTGAAATTGAAGTTTTTGAGAATTATTAATACTGTGATTATTTTTTACTCAATATTTAATGGGTTGTGCATTATCAGGATTGCAACGCACAATGTCTCTGTTCGGTAGACATTCTAATAATTCTCAGGATGTACGAGCGAAACTAGAAAGAAAATTATACGTTGCGCGAGAATCTCCGGAACCAGATTTTGATTTGTCAGACTGTCAACTTCGGCGAGTGCCTTCTGGAATATATTCTATTTGTAAAGTGTTTAGAAAAGATAACTTATATCTACACAACAACTGTCTACAGTCACTGGAAGAAGGAGGACAGTTGTCGGATCTTAGACTTATTAAAATTTTTAACTTAAGTAGCAATAATTTTTGTCGAATCCCTAATACTATAAAATACTTAACAAACCTGACAGAACTCTATCTTCATAATAACTATCTTGAATTTCTACCAGATGAAATAAAATTTTTGGTATCATTGCAAATTTTAGATGTGTCAAAAAATAAAATAAAACTTTTGAATCCAGTTTTGGGTAAATTAAAATCATTAACATACTTAAAGATTAACGAAAACAAAGATTTAAATAAACTTTGCTTAGAATTATGTTTAGCTACTAATTTAATATCATTGGAATTAGATGGTGAAAACTTTATCTTCCCTCCATCAGAAGTCTCTTCTAAAGGAACACAAGAAATAATGAAATACTTATGTTCGAAAATGAATGTTGATTATAAACAGCCAACGTCGGTTGATTCAAATATATCCCCTACACAAGCGCCCAATACAAATGACAATATTTTTGGGAGACTTGCAGGCGTAACATGGGAAGAACAAGAGGCTTCAATTGTAGAGCAGGAAAATAAAATACATAAAGCTAATCAAAAACAAAGGGAAAAGTTTTTAACTAAATTTTTGCAGGAGCAACAAACACTTGACACTGAAATAGCTAAGTTACAAGAAAACCGTGATATTGAAAGACAGAAAATGATGAAATTAATACAACAAGAGGAAGAAGAAATTGAATGCTTAGTCAAAAATTTCATTCAAAATGACAGATTGGAACCAGAAGTCATACAACAACAGCTTGCTTATGAACAAGCTGAGCGTAATCGTTTACTTGAGATAACCAGACAAAATTATGATAATGTCAAAAAGGCTGATATATTATGTGCAATGGAAAAGTTACTAGAAAATAACTATTCTATGCAGCTACACAAGAATAATTATAGAGATGATTTGAATAATATTAAACAAAATTTACTCTCTCAACATTTAGAAGGTGAAATAAAATTAGCTAAACATTTAAATGCCAAAGATGAATCTCGTTCAGTTCTTGTCCAACAGCTTGTAGAAGATCAAGACATCCAAAGAGCTATTGTTGCATCATTACTAGATCAAGTAGATGCAAAAAGTTGGAGTCTCAACCAAGAAATATCCTTAATTTCTACACATTTAGCAAGGCTCAGTATAATAGAGCAGGAAAAGAAAAAGATGCAAATTGCTTTCAATTTTAATGAGCTTCTACATCAAAGGTTGAAATTAGTGGATTTGCTAAATGACCTATTAGATCAACAATGTAAGAGAAGAAAACAATTGATTGACACCTTGAAAGAAGCCGAGGATGAAGCCAATCAATCTAGTGATTTTTGGATTAAAAGTTATCAAAAACTTCTAGATTCTGTTCCAAAATCTTTATTTAATATTAGAAAACTCGATCCGGTGTTTGCTAATTATCTTTTACAAGAAGAAGTCATTCATTGCCTACCCTTTTTAGTAAAGTATTTGTTTTCAGGTCAGTCACTACTAAGTATTACTCAAGAAAATTTAAAAGAAGCTGGTGTATCTTTGAGCTCAGACAGAGAGGGTATCTTGAGAGCATTAATGTTATATGTTAAGACAAAAAGTCAAAATTTGGAGACAGATGAGCTTCAAAATATAAAAATTTTAAGTCCCACTGCCCCACCTGTGGAATCTGATGAGAAAAACTATTCTGGTGTTCTAAATATTGATGAAAAAGATGAAATAAATACAGAGGGTGAATGTGTTATTTGTATGGAAACCAAGTCTGAAGTAGTTTTTGTACCATGTGGTCATATGTGTTGCTGCCTACCTTGTTCTAAAAAGGATTTAGAGGATTGCCCAATGTGCAGAACAAATATAGAAAAAACAATTAAAGTTATATTGTCATAAATTAATGATATATAATAAGTTTTAAAATATTGGTTAACTGGATAGCCAACATGAGTAATATTTTTTAAAATGTACCAGTTCTGTTATGATCTGGAAATTGTCTATTTGACTTCTCTTGATGTTTTAAATTTTAAATATTTAAGCTTTATGTTTTTAAATATCAAAAAAAGACTTTTATATGTATAACTTTTTAAAAATTATAAAATGTTACATGTAAATCTTTACATTGTATAATATTAAGATTTGCACCTGTGGTGTATGACTGGTCATAAATTAATTGTTGTATTTATAAGGTATAAAATATGTCATATATGTCATAGAACTAACCATAGTCTATTTACTTTATCAGCGACGTGATTAAATAATATTGTGCAATAATTTTTAGATTATATTGAAATGGAAAAAAATGTTCTATTATTATTTATTTATTGTGGTTTCTTAGAATAATTAATAATTTCATATTATTCATATTTCGTTTTATATATACGGAAAGGCTATGTATCTCTTTATGTGATAAAATATGCACCACGAAGTAGAGAAGTCAAGAGGACTGCCATTTAACTACTGAATAGTTGTGTTATGATTAGCAAAGTTGATTAAATTTCTTATTTAATGTTAATGGAAACCAACTCTTGTTCATATTCATAGAGACTTTTTCATAAGATTTTTTAAGTGTCATAGTTTTAGAAGTGCCTTTTGAATTGTCTACCTTTATTTTGTAGGTTAAAGTCTGTCTATAACAAAATACATGTAATCGATAATGTATTTGTTACATTAAATTCTAATTAATGATTGTGATAAAATATGTGGTATTGTTTTTATTTATTAAGTAAATTACTTTTGGTTTATACAATTTCAAATATTTTAGTTTTTATTTAATTTACTCTATAGGAGTTTACGAATAAGTTTGTTTTTAAATTAATTACTGGGGCCATTATTATATACTCATTTTCATTGTATTTTATTTTAAAAAATATTATAATTTAAAGATGCACCCATAAAAATATAATTAGTATTAAGTAAGTTAATAATGTATTTATTCCTTTTATTATACCTTCCTACCACCTGTTTAAAAAATATATAGCTTGAGCACATCTTTTGGTTTTATTTCATTTATTTTCGCTTGTTGATGCCACAACGGCGGCTAAGGCCGGCAACGCACCAGCTCCTCTGATGTTACACGGAGTCGTGGGTGGCGGTGATCACCATCAGGTGATCCGAACGCTCGTTTGCCTTATCCTTTTTCCATAAAAAAAATATGCATTATTTTTTTTCCTTTTAAATTAAATATAGAGAATATTAAGAAACGAACAACATCCATTGTCACTCAGTGGTACTATGCCTGATTGTTAAGTAAAGACTGTACTCGGTTCAAGTTCTTTCACACTGATAAGCTAAAGCTAAAGGTATCTATTTCGTCTAACTACCTTCTAATATTTTTTTATATTAGATATTGTAATAACTGATTCAATCGGAAACAAGTATTTTGAGCCTAAACGTTGTAATGGTAAAGTAACAGCAATTTATAGGTAAACGCCATCTATGGAATTAAATAAGAAGCCTCTACAGAAATGTAAAATGGTTTCCATAGTTGCTTTTAAGGTTCCTTAAGAAATATGCAGATGTCCCAACATGTCGAGGTAAATTAAAATATTTTTATAGTAATTAAGTACATAGTTTCTTTTGTAGTTATTGAAAAAATAACACAAACTAATAAATTGTTAAGACTTCAAGCAAATAAAAATCGACACACCGAAGACTTGTACTGTCTGGCTTGACGGGATAAAAGTATTTAACTAATTCTCTTGATAGTTCTATATCCTATAGTATGGGACCTATAACGCTATATATACCGATACTTAGTAAGTATACCATAATTTGTGGGGGGGCCCGTCTAAAGGAATAGGAAACATCTTCCTTCTGGACTGGACTGTTAAAATAATAATGACAATTGATATGAATGTCCTCATCTTTATTTGAATTAAGTAGGTATATGCTTGTTCCCGACTGCTAAGGGTTATTTCGATGATTAATTTGAAGCGCTAGTTTCCTGTTTTTATTTACATAAACAGCTTCAAGGAAATATAAGTAGAAAATGACGAGTATACTGTTATAATATACTTATTGTATAGGTACATTACTTAATTGATATTTTTATAACTAAAGCACGGTTTTCACCGCGAAAGAGGAATGAGTGGGTAATGCTTAGGCGGAAAAGACTCCTTTTATATAAAATAAGTTTACATTTCTAACAACAAAGACTTTTGTAATTTACAATAACTTCGCTTCGCTCCCTAGAACTGGACGAGGCTATTTCAACTCTTTCTGTTCGCTTGGCCCTTTCCATTCGAAAAACAAGTAGGTATGCAGTTTACAAGTTCGGTCTAAAAATTGTCTAAAATCTTGTTACGATTTACTTGTAATTTTTTTATAATATTATTATGAATAAAGTAAATACGAATCTTAGAACAACTGTTCTTACATTTACTAATTTTTACCTTTTTTTTGTAAAATAATATTTTGATTTATTTGTCTCTTTGTATTTTTAACAAATTAATTTTCAGTAAGCATTTGTACGTAATATTTCAGTTAACTAAAAAAGATTGACTCTGGAAATATTGAACTGCCTGAAACGCTCCAAACGCGAAAAACAAAGATAAAAGTTCTGCTCTTGCATCGCTTTTCAGAGAGGCATCAATATTCGACAGGTATTAATAAATATTGCTCGCTATTCGAACTAAATATTTTTTATTTAAATGAGTAGGAATCTATTGAAATTTCATGAAATAGAAAATTTGAGAATAGATATACTGTACGGGTTTCGTGAATATTATAATTTTTTTTTTAATTAGTGAGGCCAGTTAACGTGCAGGCTTTGGGTTCGATCCCCAAATGAGGGACGATGTGTGGTTCATTTACCCTCTCTGGCGTCGAGGAAAAGCGCCGCGTTGAGTGCCGGAACTCATCACTCTGGAAAATAGAGAATGGAGTGTCTTAACACTAGGTTCCCTCTGTCTACCCTGCTGTGTGCGGTAAACAACGTGAAACTAAAATATATACCTATAATTTCAATACGTATGGAGGTAATTTAAAATGTTATACTCGTATCTGCCTAATTAAAATTTATGAAGCGATTTGAAATTTCAACCATCCACCATATTATTACCGACTACGACACAATAGCGTACTTTAACATCAACTTTTAAATAAGGCTTTTACACATACCATAAAAATAAGGGTGAGTACCTATTTTATTTTACGACGTAAAGGGAGGTTTACTATAACTGGCAAATATTTAACTTAGCGTTATTCTCATATTCCACGCTCATAATGGTGTTGTAATACACAATACAATTTATAACAAGGAACCTTAATAATGTTTGATAAAGCAAAATTTGTTATTTATATAAAATAAATAGGTAACAAAAATAAGGAATCAGAATTGGATCTAAGCTCTTTCAAAAAACCAGTCAAGTGCGAGTCGGTTCGTTCATCAGGTTCCGTACTAATTTCAGGATTAGAGTAAGTTGAATTCTGCAACTAAAAAACAAACAAACATTTTAACATTTCCTCATACTGTAAAACGTACAAGTAACTGTGTATGGATTACTGCTCTTACTTATTGGTACGTAGTACAGGCTTTGGAGTCGATTAAGGAACCAGCCAGAATTAAATCATAAGACCCTTGTTCATACTCGGCTGCAAAGCCACGAGCCTCGTTTTTACCGCATACATTTCGGGAAGTGTTCATTAGAATAGCACAACCTGATACCTCCCCCATTTTACTTTAGAACCTCTAGCAACACAGCTTCACACCATCCGTACATGATGGAAATTCTTACTATACGGACGAAACGCTTTGAATCAACATTCTTCATTCGCACAACGAGAGAATGGAACTCATTGCCGTTCTCTTTATTTCCTATACAATCAAACGCAAGTCTACTTTTGTATAAAAATATATATTTTTATTAACCTAATAAAATTATTACCTTCATACCAAACGATGAGTTTGCAATACTTTTTAGGAAGCGAAGCTTTGTAGAAAGAAAACTAGGTAAAAAAGCTTAAAGGTGCCTGTTTACATTATATAACTACTGCAAAGTTTAAAGTTTTAATTAAAACCTGGTTAATTCTTTTTGTAGATCAAAATTTAAGCTTACTTTATACTATCACTCGTATTTCTGTAATACATTATTAAATTATTATTAAAAATGGCGGCTCCGTGATCACAACACAACGTGCGTTCCGTTTACATTTTGCTATTGGTCGACGTGATCCCATTCCCACTGGACCAACAATCAGAAATTGGGTATCAAATTTTAGAGCAACATCATCAGCATTAAAAACAAGACCACAAGGCCGAATTAGGACGTCAACGTCAGCGGAAAACGTGGATAGAGTGCGGGCTTCAATTCAACAATCCCCTCGGCGTTCTGTTCGGAAACATGCCGCTTCACTAGGATTATCTTTCAGTAGTGTCCGCAGAATACTGACCTTAAATTATAGATAGAGAGAGATATATATAGAGACCTTAAATTTCACCCATACAAGATTCAGGTAGTGCAAGAATTAACAGTTAGAGACTTAGACACACGAACAAATTTATGCCGCGACATTCAGCAGATCCCCCGCACTGCTGTTTTGATCTTCAGTGATGAGGCACATTTTCACCTCGCCGGAACTGTCAACAAACAGAATTTTCGATACTGGGCTGAGAATAACCCACGAAACCTACACGAACGACCACTTCACAGCCCTCGAGTGACAGTGTGGTGCGCTATTGCAGAGTTTGGTGTGTGGGGTCCCTATTTTTTTGAAGAAGATGGTCAAGTCGTCACAGTTACCTCTGCTCGGTATTGCGACATGCTTGAAACTTTTCTGAAACCGAAATTGGAGGAATTAACGCAGAATCATGACAACGATAACATCTGGTTCCAACAAGATGGTGCTACAGCCCATACATCCAGGCGTTCAATGGAAATCCTGCGACAAATGTTTCCCGGTCATCTCATTTCTTTGCGAGGTGACGTTGGGTGGCCGCCGAGATCACCTGATTTAACCCCCTGCGATTTCTTTCTCTGGGGTTACCTGAAGGAAAAGGTGTACACGCATCGTCCCCGAACCATCGATGAACTGAAGGCTGCAATCACGGAAGAAATCAATGCTATTCCGCTGAATATGACTCGACGAGTAATGGACAACTTCCGGGAAAGGCTTCAGCAGTGTGTGGTCAATGGAGGTAGACATTTACAGGATATCATTTTTAAAACCAACTAAATTAAAACTGCATGTTATGTGCTTTCAAACAATAAAATAATTTTTACTGCATGTCGCTTTGTTTTTAATACACACCTTATTGAAATCGGAAAGTTCAATATGACTCACCCTGTACTTTCCCTTTATGTAACAATTCAGAGGGTGTCACTCGTGGCTCAGAGGCGCAAGGGTGTGACTGTCACTCAACCCTTCGCTTATCCTAGAACATCAGGGCGGAGAAATAAAAATATTAAATATTTTATTTCCTCGAGTGAGAATCGAACCCACAAGCTGTCGCATTTACATTCGCAAACACCTGGGGCACATTTCGTGTAAATAATATAAAAGATGGGTGCAGTATTTAGCTCAAAGTACCTTGGCAAATTTCGTTCTGAGGCCTGAAACGGAGTGAGTAAGGGATTTCAGGAGTAATTGATATCAATTAGGGAAACATCGCGGCCCTTCACAATGAAGCTCTTCTAAGACATTGTCCGCAAACCTCGCTCTCCATCATCAAGATTGTCACCTCGATAAATTGTCTTTGAGATATTTTACTGTAAGTTATTGTCCTCGTCCGGTGTCCTCGAGGACGATCATTCCTCTCAATTACCGTCTATTGTGCATCCGTCAAACTCATTGAATATACTAAGTGTAAAACTGAAAATAATAGATATATTTATTGCTGTGTTATCACAACATAAATGCTATAGTATTTACTTACCTACTAATTCTCAGTAATTTACTTTAAAATATTAACATTAAATTAAAATTAAGTTATATTCCTTTCGAGTTCGTGTTTAAGCGAGCTTATTCATACTCTGCGCTACATCAAAGAGGCCAATTATCTGATGAAGCCGGACTGCCGCCATAATGGCTCAGTTCATTTAAAGCGACAAACATTATCATGGTTCCCTTCGAAACATTCGTTTTAGAAGCGTTATAATTTAAAATATATCTGATTTTACAATAAACTAGGGTAAAAATATGGCTTCGCCTGCTTAAACTGTATTATGCAAAATCTTAACGTATTTTTTTTATGTATTATTCTGATAAGCTATATTACTGTAAAGTTTCATCTAAATCTGTGCAGTAGTTATTGTGTGAAAGTGGTGGATTTAAAGAAAAGTTTTTTTTATTAATGTAGATAGTAACAATATAGGTAACAGACTCGTACGTTATAGTAATCGTATAAAAATTGAACAGCTCGATGAGAACGTATGGCTTAGTGGTCGAAGCCAGTTGACCACTAAACCATAGCCATAACCATGTGAACCCTTGGACGGTCCAAGAGACGCATGTTCAAATTATGCTACGTAAAAATTTTTGTTTTTTTTTTTAAATATTTTCTTTCCTATATGCAGAAAAACACTTTATAAAAATGTTTAAAATATTTTATTTTTTAACTTTTTAAAAAAATATAAGAATATTTTTATTGATGCATGTAGTACCTAGCCCTAGCCTACTTTTATTATAAATATTCTTCATTTCGACAGTGGAATAAGAAGTACTTATATTGACATTCACTTTGCTTATATATATATCAAACAAAATTTTATATTATATACATAAAGTATATAGATATTTCATGCTATAATACATTCAGAGGTAAGAGCCATTAGGACTGCACTCACATAAGTGCATATAACCCGTTGGGATGTCCTACTTCGTGTAATTGGAGCATCAATATTCGATCGTACGAGCGCTGTGCATCATTTACCACCTCCTCCTCACTCACCTCCTGTGACGCTGGACCTTCATATTTCTGAACGTTTACCATTTATTCTCATTCATAACGCATGAAATCCATATGCTTCTATGATTGGATAGGTAATATTTTTAACGTGATCTGTATAATACCTCGAGTATACCCAATAACTATCTAGTTCTAGTTCGAAGTACAAAAAAATATGTTTTCTTTTAACATACCGAGTAAATATGTGGAGATGGCAAAGAGAACCTTCAAATTCAGCTCGTTTTATAGATTTTCCGTGCTAGGTTGTGGAATTTAACGACACATTTTGTGTGAAAATATCTATCAAAATTCAATGCATAAAAATGAGACGAAAAATGGAGACCTGAGTGAGGTTTTAAGAGATTTCACTCCTATCTATATGTATATAAAAACAATAATTCCATATAGCAGGATTGGCTGAAGGAATCTAGTGTTAAGACACTCTGTTATCTATTTTCCGCCGATTTTTGGAGGCATTGCATGGTGAAACTCGACGCCATTGTGCCAGAGCGAAGAAATGAATAGTTCATTCTCTCGAGTGGGGATTGAATCCACTACCGTGGTGTGACCGTCACACACTGGTCACTTGGAAATTTGAATTTTCAAATTTCCAAAATATATTACACAAATCCATAATTGAATGTATTTGTATAATATATTTACATTGGAACCTACAGAAATTGAATAAGACCTCGCTTGCTGTAAGTCAATATTGGTGGAAAATTGTGTCGATCGTCGTCCAGTAATTTAATTGTTAGATTCAACTCGACAGGCCCTCGCCGCCCGCAGTCGGTATAACAGTGCGCGCGTACACATATACTTAATGCTGATTGACTCATATTTACCTTTGTTAACTGGATTGTGTTGAATTATTACAGAATTCCTCATCCCTCGGGAAATATATTGAAAATGTATGAATAAATTGTGCTTTCAATATATCTGTGGAGATATTATGGAATATTTATATATGGTAATTTTAAATGCATTCTGGGGAATGTAGGATGTGAATAGTTATTAGTCATTAAGTATTATATTTTTTTATTCATGTAGCAACTGCAGAACAATTTTTTCATATATTTTGTAAGACAATAAATCAGTTTCCCTGAGTTTCTAAATCTATTTTTTTAGCTTTCCTCTATGTCCTGCACATAGCAGAGCAGGCAGAGGGAACATTATATAAAGATAAGATTTATTCCCTAATTTCTACCGAATCATGGAGGCACTGCGTGTTCAGTAGCGGAACTCAACAGAAAATAAAAATATTAAATATTTTTCAATCCTCGAGTGGGATTTAGCTAGAACAAATTATAATAAATCTAAAATTTTCTTCTAAATTTATTCAATTTATATATGTTTTATTTATATTTTCACTTTCCTCACATGAATGTCATGAAAGAGTTCTAGGGCGAGCGCTCTTGAAGCCCACTCGAGGAGCGAGCAAGTTAAGGTTGGCGCAAACATAAGAGTCGTTTGTTTACGGCTCTTTTGTATAAATTCGTGTACTTTTTTTCTAAGTGAAGTGGACCGTTTTCGTAAAAAAATGTATAGATAACAATGAACTATTTTCTGATGTTAAAAAATCGTGTTATTTTTATATTGAAGGTGTGTTTTTTCATCTTCCACGTAAAGATATTCAACGTTTGAATCCCGCATGCAGCAGGGTAGGCAGAGGTAGCCTAGTGTTAAGACACTCAGTTTCTGACTTTCCGCCGAATTTTGGAAGCTTTGTGTGTTAAACAGCGCAACTCAACCCCGTGCTTTGCCTCGACACTATGGCGAAAAAAATGGACATATTAAATATTTCATTCTCGAGCAGGAATCGAATCCACAACCTGTCGTCGTGCCCCTGCTTCGTGACAAGAGCGTTCACGTACTTCATATAATTTTATTAAATAAATTTTAATTGATAGATAATATTATAATAATATGAAATTTCATTACTTTCAAAATAAAGATATAAATTAACTTTGAAAACTGGTCGAATGTCTATTACAGTATTAAAAAGTTATATATTTTTTAAACAAAACAATCAAGCTTAAATAAAAAATTAAATATAAATATTAAATATATAATTTTACTTGATGCCCATATATTTTAAAATGCGGTTTATCTCGAGAATGATGCAATGTTCTTATTTTCCAGAGAAGTATTGTTGCGGAACTCGCTACTTTAAGGAGGATATTGTGTTTGTTGGACCATTTCCAGATACTTGTATCTACAGTCGAGTAAGCCCTAGGACTTATACGTACATTTAAACTTAAGTGAACCATATAATTGCGTATATAAACTTTAACTTTAAAGGGCATATAAACTTTAACAATGGATTTACTTAGTTGTTTATGCGTTTATTTTATTTTTATTGTGTAATTTTGGCTCAATTATACGATAGCTAGCTAAATGATAATTATATTTAAATAATTTAATTTCATAGTTTAAAGAGAAAGAACGTATAGCTTAGTGGTCAGAGCGTTTGGACGGTGTTTGAGAGGCGCGGGTTCAAATCCCGCTACATTGAAATTTTTTATACGTCTTCTAAAAATGTAAGTAAGTAATAAGTAACATTTTCATAAAATGATAATTTACTTTTTAATTTTGTTAAAAATTGAAACTAGTTTGTTAAATTGTATATAATGACTACAATAACAAGTGCTAAGGATGCAAACATTAACAAGTACGTAACATATACCTATGTTTATAATAAAAATTAAAGGACCTTTTAATATAACATACTAAAAAATAAAATGATAATACATTTCAATTGTACCATATGGTTGCCTAATAAGCTTCCGATATAGGAATTTACATTTATGAATAACTAAACCCCTATAATACTCTTTTACGGTCACTTGAGAAGAAGGGACAGTGACATCCATCGATTTTAGTTAAAAGGAATTTAAATTGGGTATGCGAGGGTCTGGGTATCAGGTTCCTCTAATTGGGTACAGTTCAGTGTTGATACCAGATGTTGCTCTATACAAGATGGTTAGTTAACTATTACGTTTAGGGTTCTAAATCCTCAAATAAACTACATATTATTAATTTATAATTAATATATTTTTGGTTGTACGAATCGGAAATGGTTCGTTAATCGCAGTAGCGTGACTGTAAACACGACTGGTTGTGGATTCGATTCCTACTCGATAAATAAATACTTATTAAAATAGCGGAAAATGGGGAACGGAGTGTCTTAACATTAGGTTCCCTCGGTCTATTTTATGTGCGATACCCCGTGAAGCTGATATAAATTCCAAATTTAATTCTTACTAAACAGCCAGCTAGCTAGGATAATAGAAAATAAGAACTATACGAGTAGAATAAGAGTAACGATTCTTACAATTGTATTAAATGAAAGCTTTGCTATTTCGAAGCTCGAGTGAAATGTGTTAAGGAGTGCTATATGTTATATATAAATTGCACATTTCTTTGTTTCTATAAACAATATTTCATTGTGCAGTACCCACTGCGCTTGCATTGCTTCCTTTGTACTTGTAAATCTCGTGTGTGATAGAGTTATTTATTTTTACACTTTAGTAAAGTCTCAAAATGTAAAACAAGATAATTTTTATATTAGATTAGACTTAGTGGTTTTATCTCTTGTATATTTAACATTTTCAAAGGGCGCAGGACCGGACGGGGTGGCGAGAATTAGGGGAGGCCTATGTCCAGCAGTGGATGTTGAAAAGCTGATGGATGAATGGATATTTAACATTGAACTAAAAAGGATTTGGCTGGAAACTGTTGTGTATAATTTGAGGTAAAATAGATATTAATAAAGAAAAAAATCAGACATTAAATATTATTTATTTTATTAATAAAAATCATTGTGGTACATTGTTCAATTTCCACTCGAGGAAATGTAATATTTTATATTTTCCTATAAAAAGCGCGGCGTTGAGTTCCGCCACTCAACACGCAATAGATTGATTTAATGGGGAACGGAATTTCTTAATAGTAGGTTTTCATGTTTCCTCCTTCTACCCTGTTATGGGCGGGATACAGCGTGAAGCTATAATCAATAAAATATATACCCAATATTCAAGAATTATTAAATCAGGTTGCAAAGTTTATAAGGGTTAAACTCCGCAACTTTTCACATCGTCGTATGTAAAGTTCGTAAGAACAGCACCTGTGCGGATATATTTGAAAACTGAACGTAAGCGGTTATTAAAAAAAAAGAAAAACTTTTGACTCTCTTATTCAGTTTCGAAAGTATAGAAATATATTGGAAAATATTATAGAAAATGTTAAAAGTTTTATTAATAAAGTTATATAGCTATCGAAATTCAAATATTTTAAGCTAAGCTACTAATCTTTTTAGTCTACAACATTTTTTAATTATTTCTCACTAGATAAATTCCTTAAATATTGATCTTTGTTTGATTTTTAAGTTTTTATAAAGTTCTCTATAAAATGATTATGTCAAAATCTCACTTTTGTCAATCTCATCTAAAATCAATAGTCTCTTCTAAACTCAATTTGGTCTAAAAAAGCTTTAGAATTCAGCATCCAAGCGAACAAGGCTGTTATAAAATGAATATTATATTATTATAATTATGAAATTTTCCTTTCAAAATCTGTTTATGCCCGAGCTGATTTGGAGACAGGTGCGCATAACGCTTTCACATTAACAGTGCTATTATTTCAATGTTCCAAATTTTTCGTTTTACGAAACAAAAAGTGTTCTATATTATATCATAAAAAAAGCAGTAAGTAGTCAAAACTTTCAAAAGAGATTTAAATATATATTTTAAATTGATGTTTTATATTCCACCTAGTAATATTAATAAAAAAAAACAGCTTCAGCGCTGTATCCTGCATAAAGCAGGGTAAACAGAGGGATTTTTTTTGAGGTATTGCTTGTTAAATGGTGGAACTCAACACCGAAGAATAGAAAATATTCATAAATAATAATTCATTCCCCCGAGTGGGGATCGAACCCACAACCGTCTGAGACCGCCTGACTGAGACCGACGGTCATAAGGATATATTAATTATTTATTAATTAATTATTTTCATTTTCCTTACTTTGGTAACAAGATAAAGGAGGTGAGGTGAAGTGAGGAACGGAGTGTCTTAACACTTCTCAAGGTTTCGTCTTAAAAGATGAGTAATAGGATAAGTCCTGCTGTACGTTTTTAAAGCAGCATAAAGCAAAAAAAAAGAAAAGTCATATATTTTTAATATGTTCAATTACTGTAAAATAAAATAAAATAAAAAACACGCGAAATCATTTAACCTTAACCAGGTGTAAAATCACAACAGTGGTATTTCCGTAAATGACATGACATTCCTTAATTAATACAATTACCAAATACACGTTACCATACAATATTCATTAATAAATCATAATTAGTTTATCCACGAAATCAACCGCATACAATAATTATTATACTAAATAATAAAATATAAAAGAAATGGTATGTTAGGATAGCTGTGCTAGGCTAAAAATTTTCAATAACTTGACAAGCAATGAATTCGACGGGATTCCTTCAGAATTCAGCAGAAACTGAGTATTGAAAGTGTTCTTAACAGGAACGGAATGTTTTAACACTAGATGCCCAGGTTCCTTGCCTACCCCGCTATGAATACACCGTGAAGCTATATAAAAAAACA
Source organism: Heliconius numata (assembly GCA_016802625.1). Classification (NCBI taxonomy): domain Eukaryota; kingdom Metazoa; phylum Arthropoda; class Insecta; order Lepidoptera; family Nymphalidae; genus Heliconius; species Heliconius numata. Next base: position 29,481 of record JAEBDU010011331.1, read on the forward strand.
ACATCATTAATCCTCACGGCAACTCTTCATCGAGGGTACAGCATCACTACAAACTTGCAGATGCGAGTGTTTCACAATTTTCACACCACATTTCACGCTCTAACGGCTACTGAACAGGTCTCGTTAAAAGAGCTGGGTCCGGAGGGAGACCCGCGCATTGCCTGTATGTATTACGTCATGCATATTGCTTGTAAATTGTGTAATTTAAAAAATCAGTAAACGTGACAGGTTGTGGGTTCAATTCCCTCTTAAAGAAATTATATATTTAATATGCGCATTTTCTCGCTTTGGTAACGAAGCAAAACACGGCGTTGAATTCTGCCATTCAATACTCAATGCTTTCAGAATTCGGTGGTAAGTGTGGAACGGGAATATTATAATACTAGGTTCCCCTTGCCTACTCGCAATGCGGTATACAGTTCTCACATTGGCACAGTTCTTCCTCAAAATGTATTACCATCTAAACTTATTTAACGTTATGAATAATTGTAATTTATTAGCAACGTTATATCCTCGTTAAATCCTACAATATTCAACAAATTAATAAGAAACCACTTGATTCTATCATATTCATATAAGCAATAAACACTTTGAAACAGATGTACATCATTATGTATGTGATTTGTCACATGAAGTCTTGAATTTGCACTCAAAATGTATGCAAGCAGCCCGGCAAAGGCAACTCCGGCTAACAGAGTGATTAATATTCCAGTCATTGTGCTATATGCAGTACGTACAGGTCTACTCGTATGCAGTGACGCGGGTGCCTGTGGGGGGCGAGCGGGGCGGGGGCTGTATACACAATGGGGGAAAATGTGAAACTTTTGTGAACAAATATTGTGGTGTAAATTTGAACGAAAGTTGACCAAAGTTTAATTTTAGTTTTAAATATACGCCTATACTATGTGGTAAATTTGTATAACAATATTTAATATAATATCATCATCTAGTCCATTTTTTTTTTAATAATTGTAGAGAAGTACCAAAATGCATCGATGATAGCGTTCATTTAAGAATTAGTATTTCACTATAAAAAAAAATAATTGCAACCAAAACACATGCACCAGACTAATTAAAAACAAGTCAATACAATTACCTGAAATACAAAAATCACTTAAAAAGCCATTATTCAAATATAACTTATTTATAACTAACTAATTAAATTTTATTAAATTTTAATAAAAAAAAGAACAAGCACTTGGGTGAACAACCACAAACCTTTCATTTTCATTCACAAGTTAATAGAGCGGGTGAACTGTGGCCCGAACCAGCTTCACCGCTTCACCCATCACAAAGGCACAATGCGGCACAACACACGCGCTGTATGAGATCACCAATAGTTTATATTAGATAACATTGTCAGTGCAGCACCGCACTTTACCAGCAAAGCCTTTATGTTGTTCTGTTTATGTTTCAGTTTCAGCTAAACGCCACACCACCACCACCACCACCACCAATTACGACAATTTGCCATTTTAAATGCCGTGGGTTGTGATATTCCTGCATTTTATTTGATCAGACCAATATTCTTTGACTATAATACTTAGACAAAAAAAGCCACAAGGCGCTTATTGTATTTGTTTTCAATTTTACATTGTATTTCACATGTAGCAGGGTAGGCCGAGAGCATAGTGTTAACACACTCCGCTCGCTACTTTTCGCATTCTGGGAAGCAAGCCCCGCTTTGCCTCGTTTACCAGAGTGAAGAAAGAAAAATATTAAATATATGGTGGGGATTTGATTTGAGTAGGATTGAATTCACAACCTGTTGCGTTTATAGTCATACGTTTGTATTGTGGTGTAGTGGTGCAGGGGGCATCACTGACTGGCTGGGTGGCAAAATTTTGAGAAATAAGGTTAATTGCCAATTATAGAAAAACGTCTAATATATTTTTTAAAAACAGAACGTATAGGTTTCACTCAACCAAGCATATACGAGATTTAAAGAAAATCGTATTTAAAGAGCAAAACCATAAAAAGAAATGTACGATAATTTCTTATGGACTAAGCTAATTAAGAAGTTTACCCTCATTTCATGTAAATTTTCTTACTTCGAACTTGTCACTCGTTCTTTACTAAAGTTTTAAGTAATTCAATTTTAAGAGGAAACTTTTAATGACGAATTAGATTTCTAATTTTAAATTCGAGCGGAGGGCTCACTAATAGTCGTTAGTGGGAATAATTAAATCTGAGTGCTTGCAGGCGCAAGACCTCATTTGATTACTTCCAAGAGAAAGGAACGATTTCATTATTTATTTGACATATCAAATATAATGATCATTGGGCATTTCAGGTTTCTTTCTGACCTTAAATATCTTCAAAATTCCTATAGGGGAATTGTGCTTAAGATGACATACTTTTTGTTTCAAGACAAATATTTCAAAAAAATAAAGTGATCTCAGAACAGGATATTGCGTATACTATTATATATTTCATAATCAACGAAATTATTTTAGTTTCAGGTCAATCATCTTTCAAACATCATAAAAACAAGCAAAAATCGCACTTAGGTCGACCAGTGTAAGACGACATATCTACAGGGTAAAATGACATACTTAGTATGCGGCATAAAAACGCTATCATTATTTGTCGAGCATAGTTCATAAATAAATAGTTTCTTCTTTGCTGGGGGGCTTTTAAACAGTATTAAGGCCAGATTCACACATGTTGCAAATTTTATGAGGTTGGATTCCGTTATCAGTCACTTCCTTTTCCAAAAGGGAAATAAGCTTCGTCTCTTGCGGCTATTGAATGCCCTTGCTCTAGCAGCCTTATCTATGTCTTCTTGTGACCAATATATATTCGTTTGTAATTGCCAGGCATTTTGTAGGTAAAGCAAAAAAATACATCGATTCTATTTATAAGGGTAAGATAGTATGCCATCTTATACTCACGTTTTGTATGTCATCTTACCCAATAGATATATGAATTTAATTTTAACCGTTGTGACAAAAGTTTATAGGTTAGGATGCGCTTTTAGCGTTAGTTGTGTCATATAATAATCCTATTTTACATTTATAATTAGTTCAAATAGAAAATCTTTATCTTACATGTCTTTTCACCATCAAGCAAAAGCGAAAGAAAAATTTGTTGCAATTGAAAATAACGAAAACATGAATTACTTGCCCATCTGCATTCACTTTCAGCCATACTGAATTTAAGCACTAGCTGCATCTACAGACACTCTCTAAAACGTCACAAGATCGCACTTAGCGCTAATAGTTTCATCAATATTGGTAGTGTGTCATCTTATCATAGTATGCCATCTTGAGCACAATTCCCCTACGTAAAGGGTCCATTTTTTGGCTTAATAATAACACGGGAAAAAACTTTCATTTATTTTTTTTTTTATCTTCAATTATTATGACTTACTGTAATACGTCCTTTAACTCTCATCAGGCGCAGTATAAATTACAATACAGATGGAAATTGTGGAGAAAAAGATAGCTAAAAAAAGTTTGTGTAGATAGTTTTTAGGAAAATATTGTGCAACTGGATATATGAAATTTAATCTTTATATTAATTCTTCTTTTGCAAAACAATCTTATATACTTTTGAAGAATGCGACTCATCGCATCGAGTAGTGTAATTGAAACAAAATATATGCATTTACTCGACAGACTAAGCTAGGACGTTAAATATATTATATAGGTATTTTTATTATTTCATTTTTCCGATAAATTAGTACCTACACCCTTCAAAAATTATTCTCGAATCGCTGAAAGTGAACCAATTAAATTATATAATGTAATATTAAGGTAAAATTTCATGTTAATAAAAATCCTTAATTGCTTAAATATAATAAGAGAGCCTCGCTCCTGTTTTTCCTTAATTAACATTTTTGTACCTACTGCATAAATATTCATATATTCAAAGTACGTAGAATATTTATATATAAAATTTACTTGTTTTTCCGTAACTATGTATAAAAAGAAATCAAATCAGCTTCACGCTGTATCCCGCACACAGCAGGGTAGGCAGAGGGAACCTAGTATTAAGACATATTTATTTACGTTTTTATTTCCATTCCTTCGCTCTGCTGTCGAGGTAAAGCGCGGCTTTGAATTCCGCCACTCAACACGCAATGCCTCCAGAATTCGGCGGAAAATGGCGAACGGAATGTCTTAACACTGGGTTCCCTCTACTTCTGCTACGTGCAGGATTCAGCGTGAAGCTAATATTTTTTAATAATATATGTATAATATTTTGCCATATATGTTAGTCATTACGTAAACCGGAATACGTAATGCGGTTAGCCCTTTGATTAAGCAGGGCTGTCGCGCTCATTACGTAAACCCTCTAATTATATTAATATGTTCTATGATTATTACCAATTACTGTAAATTCAATTTAATTATAATATATGATTCATATATGACATAGTTTATACATATAATGCTAATATAATCCATATAGGTAATATTATAAAATCGAAAGTAACTCTGTCTGTCTTTTACGCAATCAGGGCCAACCCGCTAATTTAATTGTGATAAAATACTCATATAGAGATACTTGAGGGTCTCGGGATGAACATAGGATACTTTTTTTTCTCATATTTGTAATATTTTCGAGATATACAAATATATTAAAATATTCATTAATTTGACATGCAATTTATTTGCAAAGCTTTGCAAAGCAACGGCTTGCAAAGTTTATTGTTAGAAAACGTCACTCAGAATAAGCTTGCTTAACGCATCTCTCTATTGAAAACTGAAAATAATTTGATAAATATATTTAATAAATATTCGTATAGTACAAGCGGGCGTAGCCGCGTTCGGGTCCACTAGTTATATATATTTATCAGTAGAAGCTAAGCTAGAAGTTTAAGTTTATGTATGTAATGCACACGACATGCACCAAATAGAAAAAGAAAATCTATTTAAATTGTTATAAAATTAAATTTAACAATATAAAAACCATAATACAATCCATTAATTATATTTCTTAATTAAATAACTATCTAATGAAACATACGTCTACGTGTCATTAATAAATGAAACCACAAGTCCGTGCTCGAGCTTTATAGGACTAACTGCCTGCAGTGCATTGTAACCACTTCATTAGAGAGGGAACGTTGCAGAGAAGATTAATTGCTTGTTCTATCTAACATTAAAAATGTAGAATTATTTGTACTTTTCTTTAGTGTCGCTGTATTCCGCACAGCAGGGTAAGCAGAGGGAACCTGGTGGGAATTCTGGAAGCATTGCATGCTCATATCTCTGCACCAGAACGAAAAAATGAAAATTTTAAATATTTTATTTCCTCAAGTGGTAATCGATCCCACAACCTTTAGCGTTTACAGTCACACTTTTTGCCCCTGTACTGGCCTTAAATATCATTACCTAAGATAATAGAATTGTTTGTTTATTTTAATATTAAGCTAAATTATTTAAAATAAAAACAATAATGTTAGGTAACCTATTTTTGTGGAATATGTGAAATGAATATCATTCTAATTTCCATTTATTTAAATATATTTCACGTTAGGAGTCAGACCTAACGTCGTGTTTTATATAAATAAACCCAGAAAGCGAATTTATTTTAACCCAAGCGCGACTTTGCGTCTAAAATTTCATTTAATTTTACGAATTCTTTACACAAATTTTAGCCTATATGTATTATCTATATTGCTGTAAAGTTGCATCTAAATCCATCTTCAAAACAGAAAAATCGGTTTATGACAGGTTTTTAATTAATATAATTCTCCACATTCATCCCAAATACGAGACACTGATTATTGAGAGGCGGAACTAAGCGCCGCTATTAATCTTAATAGGGCGCATAAATGAAAATAAAAAATATATTTATTTTGTAGTCGTAAAAAAACAAATATTGTTATTTATTATGCCCATAATAGAGAAAGGTTAAGTAAAACAAGTTCATATTTTTGCTTAGTTTTTACATGTAATATGAATACTAAGACTTTTCTATTTCTATTGTTAAGTACTCTCGTACGAATGTATTATCGTAAACTAACATTTGAGCTAAGCTTCAAATGGGTTAAGCCAAATTAGTAAACTAACTCGTACTGTGTGTGCTGTACGATTAAATTTGAATCTAATTACAGTACGTAGGTACAGTTATTGCTAATTTGCGAAATCTTGACGGTTACGGTACCTTGAAGGTTACGGTTATAGATTTTAGCTTTAATAATATACTGTAATGCTGGAGTCAGTCGCAGGGACAGAAACGTGTGACTGTAAACGTGAATAGTTGTGGGTTCGATCCCTACTCGAGGATATTAAATATTTATTTAAATTAATTTATTTCATTTCTACATTCTGGTTTCGAGGCAAAGTGTGGCGTTGAGCTTCTCCACTCAACACGCAATGCCTACAGAAGTTGCAGGAAAATGGGAATCTAGTGTCTTAGGTTTCTTCATTTTTTTTTGTAGTATCTTACCACACCTGTAATATATTTCAAAGTTTCTAAAATATCATTTAGCAGTTCACTCTGGTTTCACCAGGCAAGTTCCAGTGTACAGCTCTACCAACTTTCTACCTCAGTTTCTTAGAAAACATGTAAAGGTTGTTCTGAACATTTTACAGTTGTAACATTCTCCAATGGCAAAGGAAATTGACTGAAAACTTCACCAGATCATTAATATTGTAGGGCATTTGTATTCAAATCTCGCATGAGGTAATACGTTAATATTTTTATTAAATAATCTGATACCTATATATAAGAACTCCTGGACGCAAAGAACACAGGTCTGGATGGAGGGTGGGCTTTAAAATGCTGATGAATTATTGGATATATAAAAAACTAGCGACCCACACGCGGCTTCCCTCACTTTTCGCAAACTTTTAAGAGCAAATCTAAAACATTAAACAAAACGGCGATACTTTTGTTCGCTTCGGTAGTAATATTAGTAAAAGCTTGGGCGGTTTAATTAAAAAATTCATGACCTCCTGTAGTTTCTTGCGACTTTTAAATGTTCTCTCATAATTACCTTTTGCAGGCTGTACCCGCATTGCTCTGACTACAGAAAACTTTATTTAAGTATTCTATGTAATAATATCTCTCTTCATATTTAACCTGCGTCTATTTTAAGACTGAAGGCTTGTAAAACTGTAATATATATATTAGAATTTTAATATATTAGTATTTGATAATATATGAAGAAGAGAAGATTAAACATGAAAGGACAATCTAACTCTCTCTCTCTCTGCTCTAATAAAATTAATAATTAATGAACCAGAAATTGTTAAATTGTTATTGTTAGAATATACGTACATAAATACTTTTTTTATGAAATACTTATTTTTACAAAATCAATTAAAAGAAAAATTAATTTGAAATACCTACATATTAAATCATATAAAACCAAATATCACTTAGTTATGTATAATGTTATCTTGTTTTCTTAATAGCTATCACTTTCAACCACTTTACAGCTACTAAAAATTGCAAAATGTAAAATGCACCCTGATGCACACCAGGAAGTTGGAGAGAAGGCACCTACTCCTCGTAACGATGCTGCCATAGCAACACTTCCGCTGAGGAAATTGCGACTCCTC
>JAEBDU010011334.1:0-25149 GCA_016802625.1 Heliconius numata
ATTCATTCTTGCTCCACCCATTAAAGGCAAAGACGTCATATAACCAAAATAAGTATTGAATAACAAAAACAACATCATTTATCCTCACATTGATAACTATCTTTTGCAATATCTGGCAGAAATTTAAACAACGTATAAAATTGGGAAATCAATGCGAGGTCGGTTAAAAAGTGTTTCCGAAACATATCATAATTTATATATGAATTGACCTTACAGTGTAGATATTAGTGAATCTTAATATTCAAGTTCAATTCAAGAAGGTCGTGAATTCAGTTCCCGGAATTAATTTTTGTTTGATAAGCAAAAAAATAGCTTTACGCTTTTTCCCGCAAAATAGAGTAGGCTAAAGGACCTAGTAATGAGACACTATGTGCCCCCCGCACCACCCAGTTTTGATGAAACTCAACGTTGGATTTGAGATAGAGAATAGAGACGTAGAGTTCCACCACTCAACACGCAATAACTATAAAATTTGAGGTAAAATTACTTGAAGCTAAAAAAATATTATACATGTATAATTGAATTTCTTTGTTAATCTTCTTCACGCTCCGATCGTTATAATGAAACTAATTAACCCGTAATAAAATTACACACGAACTGGGTGATTATTATAATAATAATTGATAATAATTATAATATTTCTTAAGAGTTTTTTTTTAAATTTTGTTTTTTAGCAGGGTAGACAGAGGAAACCGGAGTTAAGACACTCCGTTCCCATTATGACACTTCCGTTTACCACTTTTTTTATGAATGTCGTTTAAATAATGAAATAATTTTGTAACAGATGTCTGTAAAACCATATATTACTCGTCAATATGAATGACATAATAAAATATCTACAATTGTAAACTTCGTATGTTCGGAGCTGCCAGCGGAACATTAGGTGGTAATTATTTGAATAAGGCTAACAGTCTATATTATTTCATCTTTTAGCAGAAGGAATCGGTGGGATAGAAAAATGTGTGGCGTTGAATTCCGCCATTCAAATAAGGCCGAAAGTGGGGAACCCAGTGTCATAACATTAGGTTCCCACTACCAGTGTGAAAAAAAAGAGCGTGTAAAGTTTCAATTAGTTTCCTGTTCTGTATGCCTAATTTCTTTAACATTGTATGTTACAATTTATAATAGCTATTGTTACACAATTTTTGATTTAAGCTTTATTGCAAGTGAATAGTGACTAAATTATAAAAACAAGTTATTTCGTACGTGTTGTGTAATAACCACACCTTTATTACTTCCTACCTTGATCATGAATATGCAGAGATTTTTTAACTACACCTGTATCAACATCTAGCAGCCTAATGTTAAGACACTCCGTGTTCTTTAAAATACTCGCGTCTTATTTTCCGTCGGATTCTAGAGGCACTATGTGTTGAGTGGCGGAACTCAATGCTGCGCTTTTGTCTAGTTACCAGACCTAGGAAATTAAAACATTATATATTTCTTTTCTTCGAGTGGGAATCGAACCTGCAACCTGTTGCATTTACAGTCATGTAATGTTACGAGGATATTGTAGATATTTTAAAAATCTTTTGCATAATAAGACTTTAATCGAGATGGTTGTAGTAGTACATGGGAATCATTATAGATATTTCTTTTCATTAACCCTCTTTGGTGGACAAAGAGCGGCGTAGAGTTCTGCCACATGCCATAACTATTGCGGAATAACAATATATTACAAAAACTCTATATTTATTAATCCTCGCGCGCTTGGCTGTAATTTTTGGCACATTCTTCATAAATAGTATACATTGCTCTTTTAATAATATAGATTTTTTTTATTATGGTCAGTTTATTAAACGCCGATGTAGACGATGACGAATTTCTCAATGCTCAACATCTTATATAGAATTTTAATATAATTTACTAGATTATTTTTAATCTTTTATTATCGTCGTTCATGTTGGAATTTAGGCAAAACTGCTCTTAGTGTTTACCTAAATTTTCCTAGACTCACCCTACTTTCCTAGAAACCTAAAGTAATACCTTCCGTACGATGTCTGTCTTTCAGTTTTATATATATGTATAACGATATAGATCGCAACGATATGCAAAACACGTAATGTACAAAAAAAGAAACGACCTTGAAATTAAAACCATTGTTTTGAACTAACATAAAAAATAAAATTAAGTAATTCTTGACATTGATCCAGTTTTTTTATTTTGCAATTGAAACTAAATTTAAATCTTCGGGTGAAATTAGTGGAGGGTCATCGCGATAACGTTACGCGTAACGCAATATGACTATTACGATTCTTAAGTTAAACGATGAGTTAGACAATTAAATTTATATTTATAGGTATTATCATAATAAATGACCTTGTGGCGCAGTACGACAGCATCTGACTGTGAACGTGATGTTCGTGGGTTCGAAGCCCAGTCGGAGGTTAGCGGCCTATAGCAGAGTAGGCATTAGAGGTAGTGTTAAGACACGCAGTCGGGGAAAGTGTCGTCGAATTATCGAGTTAGAAATTTCAGTCGCACATTGTGCTTCTGAGCTATTACGGTATCTGATTAGATTTAGATATCATTTAAATAGTTTTACAGTTAAATTTTTAAAAATGATAACCAAACTGTATTTAGTAACATTAAATTATTATTTTATTTACTCAAGCTACAGTGTGTGTACATACAAGATGCTGTATCGGGGGATATCATCGATAGCAGAGTATACAAAGGGAACCTTTTTTTTCGCTGGGAAATGCATTTACACAGATCGCTCATACGGAAGACCAGTGCCTTACGGATGAGCGGTACTGTGGGACTCACCGGTGAAACCGATACTACCCACTAAAACCCATCAAAAACCTAAATGAGACGCCGCAGGATCGCTCGCGCATACTACTACGACACCTCGGTGGAAATACAAAGGGAACCTAGTGTTAAGGAACTAGCGGAACTTAACGCCTATTTTAATTTAAATATTTCCCCCAGTTAAGCTAGAATCTAAAAATATAACCTTCGCGGACCTCAATCAGTTAGACGATCGTGTAAAAAGTTTGAACCTGCCAAAAGACAGTAAAAAATTGCAATGAAATGTATTTTAGTTATAATTTTGGTTATTTGTTACTTATAAGTAAATAGGAATAAGGAAATTAGTAATTAGTTTTGATTCGTTTTTTTTCTGTAAAGGTATAGCAATTAGTAATAAACAAGAAAACGTATATTTTAATTATTTAATATATTTTTATTTTTATATGGAACTAAATATTTTTCTTAAATTAGATTATGCTCAAGATATAAAAAAATTTTTTTTTATTAATATAACAGCGTCCACAGGGTCACAGATACTGGTGCCTTGCCTTTGGTAACGATACAATGCGCGGCGTTGAGTTACTCCACTCAACTCTCAACGCTTTCAGAATTCGACAGAAAGTGAGGAGCGAAAGTGTCTTAACAGGCTCTCTCTCCCTATCGCAGTGTATTTTAGTGTTGAGACACTACATAAGTGATACAGCGTGAAGCTAAAAAAAATTGGTTCGATCGACAAGTATCAATAACGCGACGACTCGACGGTCATATTAATTTATCTCTCATTTAATTATAAGTTACATAAAGCAATTCGGCAGAGCATGCAGTAAGCACTGTAGTTACAATTATTGTTGGCACTTTCACGACAACGAACCATAGAGTGAAAACCTCTTAGAAGTGACAGCTACAAAATCTAAGAAACTGAATTTACCATTTGTAATTATATCCTCATAAGACTTGGCAGTAAAACGTAGCTTAGGTGACAATACAATTATACTTAATATCAACGAGCTGGTGTTGATAATGGAGCCAGGACTTGAATATTGGAAGTCTTCAAAATTCTTCTGAGTGACGGCCTCAAACGGCCTTAAACTATATATTATATACGTATATTGTATAGATGATGTATACCACTTCCGTATACTCGTCTCTAGTAACATAGTAGCTTTCACCTTACAACCGTGCTCGCGCGGCCTCACGGACCAAACGTGAATGAATAACAGTTCAAGGCGACTTCGGACATGCCTCTTAGAACTGTTTATATTAAGCACAAAGGAAATTATATTTCACTATTTTGTGAGAATAACTTAACTTTAGATATATAAATAATACTTATTTGGAAAAAGTATAAAAATTTGAACGTAGTGGGATTTGTACCCGTGCCTCTTGGAAACCATCAAATCCCGCTGCGTTCAAATTTTAGCTAAATTAATATTTTCTTTTTCTAAGTGTAGAATAACTCTTTAAAAATGTCAAAAATATATATAAATTTCATATTAACAATGCAAGGTCAAAATAATGAAGATACATCATAAAAAATAGCGAAATAATATTTTTGCAATGTAGTAAAATGTTTCTAGTACCTAGATGTTAACATTCAGGACATTTTAGGAGAAATCCATTTCGAAACGCATTGAGACGCACGTGATTTTGTTATAAATAGTTTTCTTGTACTAACTTCGATAGTAGATTTTATTCTTTGGTTTTACGTTGTATCTTTCATATAGCAGGGTAGGTAGAGGGAATTAGGGCAGGTGGAGAATATCGTTAAGTAACACGATTCTCCGCGCACCATCAATTTTTATAGAGTGGCAGAACTGAATGCCTTTTGATGTATTAGAAATCATAATCTTAAGATGTATTTCAGAGCGGGAAAAAATTATATAATTTATTCCCCGGGTGGAAATTGAACCCACAGCCGTTGCGTTTACAGTCAGCAAGTATTAAATTATACTAATAAATTTACTTCTTTATATCTATGACAAATTAAATTCTTTATACACTAAAATAAAACATAAATATTACAAAATTGTTGTCTCCGATTTAGCAATGAACGAGTTATGCCGAAAATACCGCAACTCATATAAAGTGTTATCACATGATACGTTTCAAGGACTCGCGATTGCACAGTGGAGAATGTTTGAATAACATTATTTTTATAGACGATTGCTGCGGGTTCGAGCCCTTAAATGGGTGTTGGAAGGTAATTTTATGTCAGGTAATGTACAATTGGAAATAACTAAGTCGCATTAATGTGATGTGATGTTAGCCTATAACCGTCCTCGATGAATGAACGATCCAAACCAAATAAATAAATATATATATTGTATTAGCTTCTGTATTACAAATATAGTAGTTATGAATTTACTATCCAGCCATTGAGGCGCTGAGGTCAGTCGTGGTGCAGGGATACAAGTGTAAGCTGTAAGCTTAACAGGGGGGCAGCTTGTGGGTTCGATTTCCTCTCGAGGAAATAAAATATTTCATATTTTCATTTCCTCGCTCTGGTAACGAAGGTGGTAAGGTGTCGATGTCCCCGTCCCGCTCTGTCGACTGCTCTAAACGGTCTATTATACTTAGAACAAACAAATCTGATTACAAACGTACAGTGTTCACTTTCTGAATGACTTACAATTATTACCTTGATAGCTCTGATAATATCGCGAATAGTTTGTATTCATAATAAACGCACATATTGTAAATTATTATAACTTATTATTTTTAGTTCAAGGCAAGGTTTGACAATTTTAACGTAGAGGGATTTGAACCCGCGTCGTGCGATTTTGTTACAACTTAAGTCTTTGATAAACCCGAAAATATATCCATTGTTACATGGTTTTTACAAGAAAAGCGGTTATTCTTAACCGATTAGAAAAGAAGGTAATCAATTCGACTGTATTTTTTTTCAAAACAAATAGAGAGGTCGTCGTGGCGCATAGCGTGAGACTGTAAATGTGACGGTGGTGAGCTCGACTTCCACTCGGGGAAATCAGCTATTTTCTTTTCTAACTGTGGTAACCCTCGTCAACACGCAATGTTCACAAATTACCTAGTGTTCATACACTTTGTTCTATATTTTACGCCCAATTATCGAAATATTGCGTGTTGGATGGTGGAATTCAACGCCGCGGTGTGTCTTGTTACCAACTCGATCTGGTAACAAGACATATGAAAATAATTCATTCTTTCAAGCGGGAATTGAACGTACAACTGTTCGTTCATAGTCTGAGTCAATGAAATATTGAATACGGAAGCTTTTACTTAAGTTAATGTCGAGGTCATGATTAAAAAAAAGTGATTGATAGAAAAACTATATATATACAATATACATACACCCTTTCAAAAAACACCTTTCCTTCCTATTTAATTAATACTTTTTATGCTTGTTCTAATAATTTTATATGCATTCTAACAGACTATTATTTATTTTATAATTGTTTACTCTATGTTAAAATTAAAATCAAAATATTCTTCATTTAATAAGACCATTACAACGTTTTGAAAGTTAAAGAGTAAATCAAATGAAAATAAAAATATTTTTATTTATTTAATAAGGTTTATTCCTTTGATAGTTAATAAGTAAACGTATTTAAATTCTATTAAAACGTGTTACGTTATTTTTTTAGATTCATGTTGCATCCCGAATATAGTAGGATTGGCAGAGGGAATCTGGGAACCTAGTACTAAGAAAATCTCATTAAGATACTACGTTACGCACTTCACGCGGAATTGTCGAGATATCGCAAGACTATATAAGTATAACTTATTTGAAAAATGAACACATTTTGTTTTACTGGTACGGATGTTGTCATCTATAATGACTGGAATTCATGGAAAATTAAGAACTTAATCACCAGGTTCATGATTCCGGAAGTGTGCGTAGCTAAATAACTTTCCTTCAAAGCAATTTGTCCCTGGACTAAGAAACTCTATAATAAATTACTTGGTAGCAATTAAGTAAAAGATATAATCATCAAGTGCACAAGCTATTTTACCACCTTTCTATTTTTACAAGTAGGTAATTATAAAATTTCTTGTCTACAAAAAGTTTATCATTTTATTGTTAACGCAGAATGATGATTGTTGGCAATTTGTGCTATTATAAGAATATTAAGTTGTTTTTTCTACTTCGCGCTGTATTCCGCATATGCAGGGTAGGCAGAGGGAACCTAGTTAGCTATAACACTCACCGTTCCTCATTTTCCGCCAATTTGTGGGAACCCCCGAGTGGGAATCGAGACTGCAACAGTCAAACGCTTGTGCCACTCAGTCAAGATGCCCCTAAACTATTATTTAGATTGTTTATTCTTTTTCTTGTGGTATTCTTGATATCAAAAATATTATTTATAAATACTCACGTGTACTCCATAAGAGAAGCTGTATTTTGGGTGAGGATCGAACTGATCATGGGCTGCGCTTAAATCATAATTATTGACATACGACGATGCAGTTGGACTTAGAACAGATTGTGAATTGTAGAAATTGTCTTCATTCACTTTATTATCATAATCCTTTTGTGCTAGATTATTTTCATAGCCTCTCAAATCTGTGTATTTATAATTTGTTTTAGGATCATATAGAACCTGTTCGCCATAATTAAATTGGTTGATGGGATTTGGTCTTTCAGTGTATCCTGTATACTCTTCTACAGTCTTGGGAAGCTGACGAGGAGGCGGTGTGTAGGGGTTGCCTTGTAAAACTGAAATGGCTCTTTCCCTTTCATATTCGGGCAATTTAGTATCAGCGTCGTCTAAGTAACTGATAAGAGCGTCATCCACATTTTTGTAAGTGTGATAAGCATATTCGGGCTGCTTAGCTCCTGGGCCGGTATTGTCGTAACTGTTCTCGATGGCGAACCTAATTTGAGCTGCAGATGCTGCTGAGTAAGGTTCCGATATGGGCCTCGGTATGATGGATGAGACACCCGCGATCAGCGCTAATGTTGGTATCTGAAAAAAAAATATAATAAATTTAATATTTTAAAATGTGAGGGTACAAAAATAATATAAATTATAAAATTATATCAATATACTAAACTGCTAATTTATTTTGAACATGTAAATAAGATTTTAATTTAGTTGGGACAATTATATCTATATTTAAATACCTAGAATGCAAGTTTCAAACTAAACGTACGATATGAAATGACTTTAAGTTAATATTTAAGTTTTTGTAGGACTTTTGCAACTTTATTAATTAGTTATATTAGTTATACTATCTCAACTTTTGCTCTACAATTAACAACCTAATGTTACAACTTAATTACTGCTCAGACTCGCAGCTATCCTGCATCTGATTCAATTGACATCGATTAATTCCATATATTATTACTCTCTAAATATTCCTATTAAACTTAAAACTTGTAAGAATTGTTTTTATTGTACTCAGAATACTTGCGAAACTTCATTATAGAGGCGATAGCTTGTCGAAATAATTTGTAAAGTTCGTCTCTAAATCTTATCTTCTAAATATTAAGAATATTATTATTTTAAACATTATATAACATAGATACATGTATTTTATACTCAAGTACTAACTCAGTTATAAAATTTCAAACAAAATGCCATTCATCTTAAGAAGATTCGCTAATAAGTGGCTATAAATATTTTATAGTAGTACCTCGTCGTGGTGTTAGGTAAGCAAAAGAAAGTTTATTGAGTATCTATAGGCTTATTAGCATATCAGTGGCGATCTTGATTTACATAATTATAGAGTACTTGTTAAATAATTTTATTATTTAACTTTATGTTATTTAATACTCTTGGGAAGATATTAATGAAAGAGGACGATCGTGATACAGTGGACCAGCAACTGACTGTAATAGCCATGGTATTGACCATGTATGTATATGTTTATATATGAATATATATATATTTTATTATTTATATGTATTTTATTAAATTTATTATTATTCACACCCCCAACTCTTTCCTACGCTTTACGTCCTATGCCTTAAGGTTGCCTGGAAGAGATCGCTGTTTTAGCGATTAGGCCGCCTCTTGTACATTTCTTTTTGATCTTGATTCCTTTTCTTGTGTTATATTTTTGGGTGTACAATAAAGAATATTATTATTATTACATTAGGTTCCCTCTGCCTACCCTGATGTGTGGATCCCCCACACAAAAAAAACAAACGTTTATACTTCTCTTAATATGAACATAAACTAAATATTTTTACGCGTTTACTCAATATACCTAATGGCAGCAGTATCAGGACCAGTTCGTATGCCCCAGTAACCGATGATACGTGCACTTGTGTAACTTACATTTTTGTAAACCATGCTAATGGTTGCGCGTTGCAGCGTCTGTGTTAGTGTAGGTGAAGGTAATGAGATGTGTGTGGATTCTATTCTTTTAGGTAACACAATTATGTAGAATAATTAGTAGGCGTTTGAATGGACTACTATAAAGTGAAACTTCCTGGTTTCCCCGTCCCGTTTCCCGTGAAAATTTTGGGAAATCTTCTAATCTTAGAGACCAATCGTGGTGCAGAGGCACAAAGTCTGCCTACAAAAGCGACTGGTTGTGAGTTCGATCCCTACTTGGCGAAATGAAATATTTATTCGAATTTATAAGAAAATTTATGAAGCTGAAAAGGAGTACTATATTAGATATTATTAATAACTCCCTATGACCACGTTAAACATATTTTTTATATTTAAAATTTAGTAAGTCGGCAAAACAAGTCAAAGCCAAGCCAGTTTAAAAGTAACTGAACATTACTTGAACTTTTAATTATATATCATTAGTGCAAAATTCTTAAGAGATACATTTTCTTATATTTAAATGGTCCATTTTAATTATAGTTATTTAATATTACGAACTATGAACAAGTTGTTATGTAAAGTTACGTTTGCATTTACATATTATATTAGTTCACTGTTTAGACAGATATTTAAACCTGGTAGTGGTTTTCGGTTCTTGCCCGGGTGAGGTAATTTTATTTCTTTACATACTTAAAAATAAAAGTGATCAGCAACTTCGATTTATATTTGCCATGCTATGAAACATACAGCATGAAGCTAAAAAACATATAAATGCCAAGTTGAAATTATATTTACAATCATAAAATGTTATGATTACATAAAAGAGAGACCTGATGAAATTGTCTTCGAGCTTTTTATATAAGTATAACGCTATATTAAAAAGTCATCATTATTGTGCCATCATATTAAGACATTTTATTTATTCTTAACATGTTCATTAAGAGAAAGCAATGGAACAACTTGATTGTAAACACGACGTTTGTGGGCTCAACCGTCCACTCAGGAAAAATATTTATTTTATTTTCTCCGCTGTAGGAAGACAGCGGGGAAAATGATGCGGCCTTGAGATCTGCGTCTCCACACAGTCTCTCGAACTCAAGCGGAAAGTACGAAACGAAGTGTCTTGACACCAAGTGCTCTCTCTCTACCCTGCTTCTGAAAATTTGTTGTTTTTTAAACCTTAAAAACTGTTGCTTCAATGTCAAAGTCAATCTGTAAAACTGTTGTTTTTCAAAGTCAATCTGAAAAACTGTTGGTTTTCAAAGTCAAAGTCAAATAATTTTATTCAAAATAAGTTGTACTTGTTCCATTTGTTACATCCCATTCACCACTTATTCCGGCAGCACAATTTTTTCTTAGCAATTTGCATGTTTGTACAATATAGGTATAACAAGATTTAATTAATATCTTTAATTTTATTTAATTTGTAACTGATTGGCATTTTATTTAATATGTACACATTTTTATAGATAAATGTAATTATTTAATGACTTTATGTAATTATTAGAAAAAGAAAAACAATTATTATTAATAGTAACATACATTTTACATATTAACGTTTTTGTAACGGTAACGCTCGGACGGTTATCATTCGAATTCCACTATACTCGTACTTTTATACCCTTTTGTATGGAATAATATTTTAAACATATTATAAAATATATACTTAATTCTATTCTTAATTCTTAAATACTAACTTAACAAATCAAAACAAAAAATACTCACTAAAAACCGCCACATTTTCAATTATCGACTCATAAAAACACAACCACAGATAAAAAATACTAAATAACAACTAAAAAGAAAATAAAAATTAAAACAAAATAAAGCCGCCTATACACGCGACGATCAACTTTTATATTACACAACTATACAAGACGAACGTTTGTTATCGAATGACTTCGACCACAGACTGCTGGTCAACTTTTGTTCAATACGACAACTTATGAATAAAAGCCTTATATAATGAAGGACTTTTAATAAATTTTGCGAATTTTGCGGAAATTGATTATGTATTGAGTTAATTTCAGGTTATGTAATAATATGTCAATGCTAAATTCCTTATAGTAAAGGTATCATTATGAATGAAGTAGTCCCAGGATTTATGAGTGATTTGATCTAGTTAGATAAGGGCGATATTGAGTTCCTCGTGAGACAGAGAACCTAGTGTAAAGACCCTTGCTCTACCCAATTATCGAGGCATAGAGTGTTGAGTGACGGAACTCAACCCTGCGTTTTGTCTTGTTACTACAGCAAGGAAATGAAAACAATTCATTCACCCAAGTCAACCCACAAGGCGCAGTCAGATGCTGGAAGTTCTGCAGAAGTTCTCTAAATTTTGTAAAATTTCTCTATTACCGTGAAAATGAAAAACATAAAAAAAGTTAAAAATAATTGTATAGAGTCAATTCAAATTCTTAAAAAGTACAAAAATATATTCACAAAAAATTGCAAAATTTTTTTTTAAATATCGAGTCATACAAACAAAATCACATATAAAAAATAACAACTAAAGAGAAAATAAAAATTAAAACAAAATACAGAATGAAGATGATAAAAAAAGTGCATGATTAAATACTTGCTTAAATACGAAACTTAGTCTATTTTCGTTCAGACGGAGACTTCAATTACATTAAAAGAAATATGATAATGATAAATAAAGGTATTAGCGTGACCCAAATACTAAATAGGTCTCACACCTGACCCCGACATATGTACTATCGCTTTACGGCCGCTGCGGTTTTCTTTGAGCAATATTCAAACTATTCTTATGTTACTGTAATGATAGCACTAAATATGCTGCAAAGTTGTTATTTTAATATATTTTGTAATTCTACAAATTAATTAACGTGAAAGTATCGTGGCATTGTGGCATTGTGGCACAGTGGCGCAGCGTCTGATTACCTTTAGGTAAACGTGACGACTGTGGCTTCGATTGCAGCTCGGGGAAATGAATTATTTATCTAATACTTAGACAAAGTGCTGCGTTGGGTTCGGCCACTCAACAAGCATTTTTTCGAAAATTTTGCAGGAAGTAGGGAATAAAGTGTCTCAACACTTTCCTCTCTGGTCTCTAGTAGTCTAGTAGGGTAGCTGCCTACCCTCAACCGTGAGAGAGACTATGATGAGAGTATATTCAATTACCATCATTCACAGTTCTTCTAATAGAAGTTGTAGGTTAGCACATTAATTCTGACATGGACTGGACTGGACTGCCATACTAGGGGACGTACTCGTACATATGTTACGGCATAATGTACCAGCTAAATAGTGAATCAATTTCCAGTAGATATAAGGTGGATATACAGGGTGGAAGAGGCAGCGCTTCTTTTACTGAAACTGCATATAGGGTAAAATATTTCAAACCCAGAGCTAAAAAAATTAATCAAGGTACCTCAATAGTTTTGACGTAGGATTTTTTTTTCATTTCATGATTTTTATCCATACCTGTATTTCGTGTCACGCACACATACGTGTGCGACGTTGTCGCTTTGACAGGTAAGTGTGTGCGTGCCTATGTTATACTTTACAAATGGCGTTTTATTTTAAAACGATAATTTTATTACTTATTTTGTTTGAAAAAATAACTTTCTCATTTTTGGGAATTATTTTTTTTCTGAATTATATTAGGCTTTTATAGAGTAGTTAATACTGTGGTTTCATTTAAAGTGGTGCTGACAATTCCACCCTGTATATGTGCTATATAATTTCGACTTAAGTAGGCAAGAAAGATATTTTCATTTGCATCTTTGACTCTATAATCATCACGTATGGTCACGAAAAACGGTGTTATATAATACTTCGTTTTCCATTATCCACATAATTTTAAGACAACGAGCGCTGATTAAAAAACCCAACACCGCGATTTATCCTGCCAGAGCGGGGAAAAGAAAGAATAACAACCCTGATTAGAATCGACTCCACAGCTGTGGCGGTCACAGCCAAACGATGTCCCACTTCGCTCGATGCCATCTAACTAATATATAAATTAAATTAATATATTCTATATGACCACTTAGTAATCTATTACTCGTCGCCCGCAGCTTTGTTACGTAGACTTTAAGATGTAAATTGAAAAAAGTCTATTTTTCCCGCTTGTGTTAGAATTTCTAAAAATCTGTCAGTGCTCCTGCACTTCATAACCTACCTCCAGTAGTAACGTCTGTCAGTCACTCAGTGTAGGAAGAGTTGTATACGTATAGATTACAATATAAGTAGAGGTCTACTGGACAATTAGAGCAAACATATTTCATACTCTACGAAAGTTAATGAATAAATCATAATTCAACAGTATCGAAACACTTGTTACTTAACTTAAAATAAATTACATCAAATTTAAACATAGAGTGCGAAACTGCCACATAGCGGGGTAGACAGAGGAAACCCGGGAGTCTGGTAGTATTAAATATATCATTCTCCGACTGGAAATCGAACCCATAACCGTCACGTTAACAGTCGCATGCTTGTGCGCCTGCCCCACCACAGCCTCGATATACAAAGTACCGTGAATTAACGCTTTAATCTAAGCTATCATTAGAGTAATTCAAACCATGTCATTATTATTGTTAAGACAAGGTGTACATATTTTAGTAGTAGAGGTGATTGTAATAAGGTGACCTCAAGCCGAGCTATAGGAATTTCATTCACTTTGGTTTATGGCGGCCAATGACGGCTGAGTGGTGTAGTGGTGTGAAATAGTGCTTTCCAGCGTAATAGGAGGTTTAATTTGGAGATTTATAATATATTCGTAGATGTTAGTATTGTTTTCTAACATTGTTAAAATGTTATTTCACATTTTGGAAATGGAAGTACTTTTCGAAGCTCAGGGTGTAAGTACTTTTTGAGGCTTAGTATAAAAACTAGACTTGTATATGACATATTCTAAGTATCCAATGTATTTTAAACACAGTGGTTACAAATTAATGTGAAGTAATATTTTTGGAAAGCAGAGGGCACCTATTGAAAAGACACTCTGTTTCTCCAAAGAAATCCGAATATTAACATTCACTTCCATTCCTCATATTAGAAGTTCATCACATTAGTAATAGCTATTCTAAATTTGTAAGCTCATTGTTGTAACATAAATTATGATCGATTTATATCCACTTATATTTGTATAATTCAAACTATCTGTCAGTTTTAAACAAAATACTATCTGTTCAAGTTTTGGAAGCTTATGTCTTAATGCGGTGCGTTATGCGAAGCCCAATCTTATAGATATTTAAAATTTTGGAGTAAACGAGACGTCATGGTGCAGTGGTCGACGTGGCGACAGTTGTATGTTCGATTTTAACTCGTGGGAATGAATATATTTCAAAATTATTAATATTTTCCGCGTTCTGATCGACTAAGTATGCTGTTAAAATTCGCCAATCAACACACAATGTCTCGAAAGTTATAGCCTTCCTCGGCAGAAAGTGAGGAGCGGAGTGTCTTAACAGAGGGTTCCCTCCCTAGCCTACCCTGCTATGCTTCAAAAAGCTCGAAGTTTTTTTAACTTTACGCTGTATCCCGTAAATAGCAGTTTAGATAAGGAGAACCTGAAAACGTAGTGTTAAGACACTCCCTTCCCCACGTAACGGGGAATTCCGCAGGCGTTGTAATTATGTTTTTTTTTAGAAAGACTCACTTTACTAGCACTTTACGAGCAAAGAAATGAAAATTCTTTCCCTGAGTGGAAATCAAACCTACAACTGCCGCGTTTACAAACGGACGCTTTGTTTCTGCACCACGACACCCTCGGAAATACTGTTTTTGTGTTAAAAAAGATATTTAACCAAAGTCATAGTAAAACATTAGTAAAATATATCCGGAACAGTAGACGGACGCGAAACGTATCAATCACCACCTTAAATCGGTTCAAGGCCGAACTCACGATTGGCCTTTGTTATCTTTGCAACTCTGTATTGGTGGCAGATCTTAATACAGAAAAAAATAAATCAGCTTCACGCTGTATCCCGCATACAGCAGGGTAGGCAGGCTAGTGTAATAAGATACTCCGTTCCCCACTTTCCGCCGATTTCTGGAACCATAGGGTGTTTGTGGCGGAATCCAACGCCGTTAATCAATTTTTTACTATATACTATTTAATTTGTTTATCAGTTAACCACACATAATAGAGTAGGCAGAGCGAGAGTGTTAGGACACTCGGTTCCCTACTTTCTGCCAAATTTTCGAGGCATTGCGTGTTGAGTGGCGGAACTTTTTCTTGTTACTACAAAAAAAAATCTTTTTAAATTTAAAAATATCAGAAAAAGGGAATTTAAATCTATTACCATCACGTTAAACCTGTCAGCGCGACACCCGGATGTACACCCAGATCTCCTTAATCTTGCGTAACTTCCTGGACTATTAATTAGGTTGGAAATTCGTATGTAGATTAGTAACTATACACGAGCGTCAATAGGAAGTCGTCACTGAGGATATAACAAGTTTCTTTGAAAAATCTTCGAAGTAAACAATTTGGGCGTAGGATGGAATTCCCAGTTGCTACTTTTTTTGGTTTCATGCTCATAGAAAGATAGCCTAGTGTTAAGTCACTCTGTTCCCCAATTGCCGCCGAATATTTGTGACATTGCATGTCTAGTGGCGGCACTTAAGACCGCTGTGTCGATAACTTTTACCAAAGCGACGAAATAAGATAATTGATTTCCCCAAGTGGGAATCGTATCTTTTTAAGAAAACGTATAAAAATTTAAACGTAGCTATTTGTAATTCCGTCTTTCACTTCGCTCCATTCCCAAGATGGCGTGTTGGGTGGCGGTCGCCAGCGCCGCGTACATCCTCATTTAATACACCCGGGACGCCTAGTAGGCCTCGCCTAGAGGAAAGCATTTTAAAAGTATGAGGAAGAGGTATGCAGAGACTGTAGCGTTTGACACTCCGTTCCCTCTGTCTACCCCGCTAGGGATACAGCATTAAGCTATTAAAAAATAAGTATCTACTATAAAGCTTTAACTTTTTAAAAATTCTTTCTCGAGTCTTATTCTTTGGTAACTGTGCGTTACATATTACGTAATTAGCTTCACGCATTTTAAGTGCGCTATTGTCTTTTACTTGGCAGCCAGTTGGACCAAATTTTATAAATATTTTCTACATTAATACATATTTTTTGCCAGTCTTTTGTCAGTCATTCTCTCGATGTGCCCACACCAGTTCAGCAAGTTCATCTTCACTACATTACAATTAAGGATAAAAACCTGTCATTCCACAGCGGAAAACTATTAACTAATAAAAATCTATATAATATTACGATCAATTTGCAAATATAAGTTCCGGTATGATATATTCACATAATTATCGACTTTTGTTTCTAAGCCAGTGTCAGTGGCAAGGAAAAATGAAATAATTCGGTCACGCGGCTCCAAGGCAATGCTGTAGTAGAAAAAAATATAACGCGATAATTACTATCTTCTCACGTTAGTATAGTGACCATCATTCTTATATTTAGTTTTTTGTCTCTTGGTAGTTTTACGCTGTATCAGCATGGTAGGCAGATGAACCTGGGGACCTAGTGTCAAGACACTCTGTTTCTATTAACACATTTCCGTATCCCACTATCCGCCGAATTCTGGTAGCATTGCGTGTTGAGTGACAGAGTGTAGAAGTAAGGTGGCACGTACTTGTCCCGGCACCACGACGTCTTCTTTATGTTAAGTTTATATAATTTTTTTCAGCTTCACACTTTATATAGATAGGCAGACAGAAGAAAATTTTAAGCTACTCGGTTGCGCAATTCTCAAAATTCTCAAATTTGCTTCAAACTCCACGTAATCTTTTCTTTTAATAGAGCGGGGATATTAAAATTATATAATTTCCTGAGGGGATCCTCAGTTGTATCCACAACCATCTCCGTTTACAGTCAGATGGTATTAGTCCAGTTAGTATCACAATTTTCTTTTAGAATAACTGTAAAATGTGGCCGATTTTTTAAATAAAACATTAAAGAAAGACTCAGTAAATCTTATATATCTATGTACATAAAACTCTATCTTTACTGAGTGTTTGATAGACAGACACAGATGAAACTACTGGATTAAAAAATTGGGCTTAAAAGAAGCCATATTGGTAAAAACAGGAAAAACTGGATTTTCAAAAAAAAAAATATCAAGTTCTATAAATTATTTAAATGTAAACATATTTTCAAATAGTCTTCTTAAGGATTTCAGCTTATCACATAATCATTTATATTTATTTACTACCCATTACATTAACAAAATAAATGGCGTTTCTTAATTGAGTAAAATTATAATTGCCAAATATATATATAATTTTTACTATCAGCTTTGCTTTAGCTTCTTGTATGTCACGTATTCTTATGTTCAATTACTTTTTTTAGGTTCACGCTTTATCCCGCAAATACTGGAGTAGACAAAGAGAACCTATTGTTCTCTTCTCTCCGCTCAAATTCAAGACAATGTGTGCTGAGTTGCAAAACTCAACGTCTACTAAAGCGGGGAAATGAAAAAAAAATATTCCTCCAAGTAGGCATCGAATCCACAACTATCATATTTTCAATCAAACATGGTCCACTACGCCACGATGACCTCAATAAGGTTTTTAAATATGTAAATTACGCTACGAGTAAATGACCCTAATTGGAATGTGGAAGTAAGTTTTATGATTATTTGCATACAGAAGTGTTTTTATTTGTATAAATTATAAAGAAAATGTATTTTTTATTTATTTATATTCAAGCGTATTATAATACGAGCAAAATCTAGTGATGAGGCGTTTTCTATTTTTTACTAACTAAAGACAATATATGATGTATTGCGGAATCCAACACCGTTTTGGTTGAATGTAATATTTTTTTTAAATGAAAATATTTACATATTTCCTTGCTCCAAATGGGAATTGAACCAACAATTGGCCTTTAAAACTTGGTCACCCTACACAAAGTGGGCTGTACACGATCCAATATGTATCCGCTTTCATTACGTACAAACATAATAATGTAATTATTGTTTGTTTAAGTCCATTAATCATATATTTAGTGCAGTGAGTTAGTTCAATTGTAATCATTTGTAGATTTGTGCCTTCGGGGCCACAATGTACTAGTGGGTTCAAATCCCATCACGACCACGAGATATAGCTATTACTTAGAATGTTGATTCGTTTACTAGGTCATGGTGAAATGATCGTCATTAAAATTGTTTTGTTATTTTGTCGAGTTGTATTTTATTTAAGAAATGTTTTAATTTTTGATATGCTAAACAGCATTTTTCTAATACCATTTTAATGTGGTACTTAAATCAGCTATTATTATTTTTACAAAGTATAAATACATTATAAGCATATATTTTCTCTCTCAATCATGTCAACCTCAATTACGCTAAATTGGTAATTTTGAGCTACACATTGTATCCTGTACTCAGCAGGATAGACAGAGAGAACCTACAAACAACTAGACAAATCAGTTCTAAGTAAATAAGCAAACATCTTTAAATTTTCGTAAATCCAACACAATATTATACCTTCACAGCCATAAATATGGGAAATAAACAAATATTTTTATTCTCCAAATCGAATTTCATCTACAATTTTCGCCCCATGCGTGCTCCTGGTGATCCATCTTACTGTCACATGCCATTAGCGAGGCCTAAGCGGTACACGGGCTGCGTCTCAACAGTGGGTACCTATAGCAATTATTGTGTTAACCGTAGGCCGTGGCTTTGCTTGCTTGGAGAAATTGTTATTTACTTTTCGGAAGGGGATTTGAAGCTGTGACCTGTTAGGTTTATTCAATGTAAAAGCAAATTATTTGCAAAAATTTTGTACTGCATATGGGTAGGGTAGGAACAGGGAACTCTTGGGAGAGTCTAATTTTAATATATTCTTTTGCGTGATGGATTGCCGAACTCAAAGAACGTAATTAATAATTTTAATCAACTACTTAATTTTTACAAAACTTAATTACATAATTTTAGGTAGTAAACCTATATCACTATATATCTTAATTCTTTATAAATAGGTTAGATTAGTAGAAAAATAAAAATAATTTAAAGACAATAACTCTCTTGCTTGGGATATATTCTATATGTTGTAAAATTTGAATTTAGAGTTAAATTATTTTTAACAATTTACATACATATCATAAATATGTAAAAATAACTAATACAATAAAAAATATAATTAATTCTCACAAAAATTGTGTAATTTTGGTGACATATTTTTTTACATTTTTTATATTTGCCTCAGGGCGAAATAGAACCCGAGACTTCCTGCTTAATAGATAAAGCCCAAATTACGGAAATATACATAAATAAATGGTTGTATGTAATCTTATATGGGTGTCCTTGAATTTGTCCAAAATTACAGGATACTCTTACTTTTGAGCGTTGAATTGTAAAATATGTATTAAATTCTTCGATTTTATTACCTAGATATTATAAGATATACGGATGTCTGCGTGGTCTGATGGAAATATATAAAAGTTGTGTAAGACACATAGCCAGAATACTCTTGTGGCCACCACAGATATTTTACTAACAAAAAATTGTCCTAATAATCTCTGTGTCTTACAAAATGTTTATTTTTTGGTAAAAATTTAGGTGAGAAATTTTAAATCTTATTTCTTCTTAACAAGGAGAAGCAAGAGACAAATTTCCTTGTCTTTCACTTAATATAATATACACGTAAAGAGAATTTACTCTCTTTACATACAGCGTTCCTTATTTATGACACCCGTCGGATGTCTATAATTAGTTGACAGCCACGTCGAAGGAATAAATAAGGTAATACATGTGAAGATGAAAGCAATGTAAGATTAATAACTATAAACCAAAGTAAATTGGATAAAAATAACAGATAAAAGACAGAGACGAACTTTAATTGTCGTTTCTCTTATTTACAGGTAATTTGCAATATTTGTACATAATATTGTTATTGTGCTTTTAATAATATTTATTATAATATGGACTCCTGCATTGATTTACTTACTATTATATACAATTGAGAAAAGTTTAGCTGTCTGAGAAACTAAGGTAAATTTAAACTATTTTATATATAAAATATTTTATATTTAATTTAAATTTAGCTAAGATTTGCATAATTGTACTGCAGTTATATTAATATCAACTTTGACTTTGGCATACGCAATACTTGGTATAAGAAAATCTATTAAAATCAACCTCCTTAATAGATAAATAATTATAAGACTATTATTTATCGGCGTCGAGATTCTTAGTGGGTACTCGTTTCAAATTAATCTAAAATGTAATGATTTGTACTATAAATAAGATTTTAGAAATGGCGTTTGATAAAAAAACTATTTTAATAAGCTTAACTTAACACTTCTTCAGCTTAACGCTATATCTCGCACATAGTAAAAAGGGAACCTTGGAACCTAGTATTATGACTCTCCCATTTTCATTTACTATTTTCCGCTGAATTCTTGTGGTCTTGCGTGTTGAGGGTGGTAATTAACGCCGCGCTTTTCCTAGTTACCAGTGCGAAAGAATAAAAGTACCTACCTATTATTTTTTTTTCATTTCACCGAGTGGGAATTAAACCCACAACCCTCGCGTTTATAGTTGCACTTGAGTCCTGCGTTACGACGTCCTCATTTAACTCTTTTTTTTAACTTCAAGTTTATTATTGCAAGCGGGGTAGCCAGAGGTTTCTGCGTACCTCTATCGCATCGTCCACTGTCGTCAGCCTCATCATAAGTGCTCTCCTGGTGATCCTCATGCTTTTAACGTGATCATCTTCCAATATCGACACTGTGATGTTCTCGAAGGTTCGCTTCTTTTACTCTTGCTTCATAAGTAGTTGTTTTATGAGGCTAACTCAGCATGAAATAAGCTAAAATGGGCTAAAACGTGACCAAGTAAAAAATAAATATTACAAACATAATGAAAACATTGGACTGTTTTATTATAATAACGTGTTAAAACGTAAAATCGGGTGTGTTTTTGGCATTACTACTGATAATGGCGAATCTGACTTTCAAGTAAAGTGGGACGCCCGAGGATGCTATTAGCCTGAATTTAAATGTCATATTTATTAAAGTACCTACATAGCGTTGTAGCGCAGTAGTTGTAAGCGCGAGTGATGGTCGTGGGTTCGATTCCCATTCGAAACAACGATTATTATATTAAAATAGTTTTTATTCTCCAATTGCAATAGACAAACTGTGGCTTAGGATTGAATGTTTCAAAAATTGGACAAAAAGAGGGGGAACGGAGTGTATTATCACTAGGTGCCAATGCCTTCCTCGCCACATAGCAGGGATAAAAAGTAAAGTTGTTCATCATTTCGTATGTTTGTATTTTATTTTAGTGCGTGGTGTAGACCATAATATTTCTCCTATGGTAATTTTTTACAATTTTGTCATTAAATTAAGCATCAGCGCCAAGTTGTGTAAAGAATCTTTAATACTTATTATGTATCGAGTGGCGGAACTCAATGCCATTTCTTGTCTCACCGGAACAGACAAAAGAAATTACTTCCCTAATAAAGTAAGACATTATAAATATCGCAACATGACTGAAAGTAAATTTTGCTTGAACACTTAGCAACAGTACTCGCGTGGGTTGCTCTATATTTTGTATGGAATTTAATATTAATAATGTGATCACATTATCGTCGTTGCAGTAATGTGTCTGGTTAACCTTTGCTTCCTACGTCATACGCAGCCGTGACCATCTTAAATTGGACTGATGAAAATAAGAATGGAACTGGGGAATGTCAATGCCATCATATTATGCCATAACGTGGTGTTTTGCCATTATTATATTTTTAGTTTGTACTCTGTATCCCGCACACGGCAGGGTACGCAGAAGAAACCTGGGAACCTAGTGTTAAAACACTCCGTTCCCATTAAGACTCTTCCTTTCATAATTTTCCGCTGAATTCTGGAGGCATTGCGTTTTTGGCGGAGATTAACGCCGCGCTTTGCCTTAAAACCAGAGTGGAAATGAAAATATTAAATAGTTCTCATCGACGCTCGATAAAAGGGTATGGTAAAGTTAGTCAGAGGACTTGGACGGTTTCCCAGAGGAGCGGGTTCAAATTCCACTACGTTCAAATTCTCTTATGTTTTCTAAATAGTACGAGCATATTAATTATTTAATTTTCCCCGAATGGGACTCGAATCCACATCCTCCCGTTTACAGTGGCACGACTGGCCACTAAACTCAAGACCTTATGCATAATGCCATATTAACTACACACTGAACTATCGAGGTAGTTTTATTATTACTAAAATATAAATGTCGCAAATGACATTGAATTAAAATGCTAAAAATAAACATTAAATTCTTGTAAGATTTTAACAAGAAAGGAGTTCACGCTTTCAACCCATATAAGGTAAAGAAACGATCAAAAATAACTTTTTAATATATATTATAAAATCTGACCTCAGATTTATTGCGAATTTTATGTTTTGATGAAATAATGTAATTAATTTGTTTGTAATTTTTGTTATCTTTATATTTTATTAGTAAGTTAAGTATTTAGTTTCATTTAATTAAAGTTGAGGCCGTGCCGTGGCCGGCCGAGTCTGGTTGCGAATGTGCGATGGTTGTGGATTCGATTCCTACTCGGGGGAATAAGTTGTTTGCATATCCTCGCTCCAGTAAGAAGAGAAAGCGCGGCGTTGAGTACCATCACTCAACAAAATTGGACACATTTTTTTATGAAACTTCTATTTATATATACTTATTTTATACTAATCCAAAATAAGTATCTTTTTTACCGTTAGAGGCGTTAAAAATTATGAAAAATGTTTTTATGCATGAAATCGACATACACGGCTATCAAAAACACGGCAGTAGTTTTAAAATATTTTAATTACTGTGTCGTTCGTATTAACTGAGAATTGAGTAATTTCATTTTCATATTATAATAAGTGCTTACTTATTTTGTAAACTTATTGACTAAGAATTTTTATTTAAACCTTGCCTAAAATGTAGCAACACTTCTACATTGTATTATGGCCTAATGTTTCACCTCTACTAGGATTGAAAAAAAAGATTACCTAACTTTTTCCTCCACAAAATTAATCAGACATGTCAAAATTTTTGTAAAAATATCAACGATTCTTCACAAGTTCTTCAAATGTATTGTATTATGTTGTCGATAAAGACATAGACATATCTCTCAACTCTCAATCTATATTCTGTATTAAAATCATAATGTAATAGAGTTTGTTTGATTGAACACGCCAATCTTAGGAACTATTGGCTCTAATAGATTTTTTTCATTGTATTGGATATCCCTTTTATAGAGCAAGGCTATGGGCTATATTACATCGTTTAATCGCTTCTCAGTACCAGACGCCAGTGTTACTTATTTATTTCCGAACGAAGCCGCCAGTGAAAACTAATTAATTATTAAAAGATTTGTTTTCAAGTAACCGGAAAGATTTACACAGCGGGCGATGCTTCATTGAATTACAACCCTCCTTTTCAAATTGACTTTAAAATTTATTAGGGTTGAGCCCTGTCACTCCACTTTCATCACCGTATAATAGATGGTTAGAAGTGTATCATAGAGATTTTATGACGATGGAATAATATTAAGTATAATGTGAAATGATAGTGTCTGATTTCATCCTGTTCTGGCACTGCAAAGTGTCCTTTTCATTTTCTCTGCCTACCCTGCTATACGGGAAGAGGCGGAAAGCTGTTTTCATACTAAATTAATAGTATTTTTAGAGAAATGTTCTATATAAATATATACAGTCTCTAGAGTAGGTACCCAGTGATCCATCACGAGTAAAGTCCGTACTAAAGTTGGACGTCGCGTCGAACATCGGTAGCTGCCAAAAACTTTTTCTTACCATTTTAACTGTTAAATATTTTGTTTGTGTTTATTTTTTGATATTTAACGCTTAAATAGGTGAATAATAAGATTAACAAGAATATAATTTTATGAATAACAAAATTTATGACCTTCGTTTATTTATATAACTTAAGTTAAAGAAATTCTTTCATTTTTGGTCGAAAAATCATTAAACAAAAAAAATATAGTACCTACCTATATTACCCTTATTTTTCATTTAGTACCATGTGTTAAGACACTCCGTTTTTCATTTTCCGCCCAATTTTCGAGACATTGTGATTTGTATTGCGGAACTCATAGTCGCGCTTTGTCTTATTACCCGATTGAGGAAAAAAAAATTAATTTAATATTGAACAAGCGATGTTACATGAAGTTTTTATCCATTTAACACATCTATATAATTATATTTTTTTCATTTGCCCAAGCGGGTATTGAATTCAGAACTACATAAGACACTTCTTATATACTTATACCTACCAACACCACTACCACATCAAATTGAAATGATCTATTGTAATTTGTAATACAAAATTTACAGAAAATGATCCACAAGCGCTACCAAAATTCCGCGCATCGCTTTCACGAAATATAACATATCAATACAAAATTGGCGTTGACATAAAAAAAATTCAAAGGCCCGAAGCCCCGAAGCCAACGAAAATGTCAATCTTCTATACTTATAAATAAAAATATATAATAATCCTCTCTTTCCCAGCATTAGTAATGTGGTGATCGATCAGTGGCGGACAGATTTTGAGCGCACGTGCTCATTTCGGAACGAAATTGGGATTCTTATAAAAATAAGCATTTTTAAGGTTATTATGTCGTTTTGGTAATTTCTTTTTGGCTTCACGCTGTATCCCGGATATAGCTGGGTGAGAGACGGGAACCTAATGTGTTTTCCTACCGTTAAACCTAAGTTTCAGAGATTGCGTGTTGAGTGACGGAAGTGGCCACTGTGCCACGACGGCCTCGGTGATAATAATTATTGTTGTAAATTTAGATTTTAAAAAAATATTAGATAAGTGCATTGAGAGTGCAAGTGGATTTTCTGTTACCCTGTTGCTGTATAGAAGAGGTTAGGCAGAGAGAACATAGTGTCAAGACACTTCATTCCGTCCTCGGCCTGAATCTTACATTACTTGTTCACTGTCGGCACTATTCGCCTCATAGTTAGAATATGACCCATATAAATAGACAAGTAACACATTTAACTATAAAAAAAATACTTAATTGCTCATGATAGAGAAATAAATTAGTGATAAATAACCCAAATATCCGCTGCGGAACTCTAAAGCTGCTTAATCAATAAGAACCAAAAAGCTTTTTTTCAGTTTGATACTGT
>JAEBDU010011336.1:0-17712 GCA_016802625.1 Heliconius numata
TTATAAGTAATGTTATCCGTAATTGGAATCTCCATTATAAACGTAATCTGGTTTTGCTTAATATATGATTTAATATTGATTGTTTCCTCTAGTTTTACCAAATTTTCCGCACTCGGCGTATATACTAAATTTTCAGTTTGAGATATTAAAACTAAATGTTGTAATAGTTCAGTAGAATTAATAATACTTTGATGTAATATAGATATTTTACTGAAAGCTAATGCAGTCTCTATTTCTCCTAACTTAATGAATATAGTACGAAAGTTACTTACGAACAAATTAAGAAGACTTACTATATATGTGGTATACACTAAATGATTATCCTTAGAAACTAACTCCTTGATCATAGATTCAACAATTTTCAAACGCTCATTTAATACAAAAGAATTTTGATTCAAAACTTCAGTAGTATTTATAAAACTATCAAGCATTTTAGATATTAAAGTAAATTTGTTCCTCATTGTAGTTTGATCATTTGCGAGCTGAGAAATGATTTTTTCATATCTTACAGCGTCATTATAGTCTAAATTCCCAGTAATAATTTTAATAAGAGAACCCAATGGATTGAAAAGGCCTCTCTTGAAACGTTTTTGTGGAACTAGCTGTTCATATTTCTGTACGGTGATGTCGCGAATATATTCAACGTGAAATCTTGCAACTTGGAAATCACGTAAGTAAGAAATATTTTTATTAATTAAATTGTTAAATTCATTGTATTTATTTATAACAAAGTTTAAATCATCATATATTTTATTTAAATTTAAAACCTTAATTATAGTCCAGTAATCTGTTTGAAGATACGCCTGACCTTCTTTTACAGGATACACACCTGGATTATTTTCAAGAGATTGCAGATGAAGGGCCAGCACAGATCCCATTATCATCAGTATCAGCAAACACCACCTGCGGAGGGCGTTTTATATTTTTAACGGGAACTTTAGATTTTCTTTGACCAATTTGTATCGGTATAACATTATTTAAATCCTTTCCTATAATTTTGGCCTTATGATATCGCGGTTTATCCTTGCTTTTCCGTTTATTAACGTCTTTTGTAAATATAATTTTTCCTAATGGAAGATCTATTTCATCTTCACCACCTCTACTTTCCTTTACCTTCTGCTTAATTTCAATCATTTTTTCGGCTAAGTGTTTATATAATACTTTTAAACGTTTTGCATGATCTTTAACCAATTGCTGTATGTATTGTTTCTCTAAATCTACCTCAAATAAACTACTTGAATCCGTATGACCAAATACTACTTCGAAAGGGGTTAGACCTGTGACAGAATGGATAGAACTATTATAGGCAATAATGGAATACATCATCACTGATGCTGCATCCGTGCATTTCTCTTCGTATTTCGCGCATCTATAAATTTCATTAATAGTAGAATGTAAACGCTCAATCAATCCCATCGAATTAGAGTTGTTAGGGGAGCCGATATGGATTTCGATTTTATGTAAACTCAAAAATTCTTTCATTAATTCATTATTAAATTCGCTACCAGGATCGGAACTAATCTTTTTAGGGGTACCATAAAATGAAAAATATTTCATAAGTGCACGAACTACTTCCGCGGTTGATCTATTATCTATTGAAATGGCTTGACCCAATTTACTAAATGCATCTATAATAGTCAAATAGTAGTTTCCTTCTATCTGAAAAAGATCAATGAATAATTCTTGAAACGGGGCGTCTTGTGTTTGAGTCAACTGTAAAACAGGTTTAAAAGGTTTTCTATCGTATTTCATTTTACAGCATGTTTCACAAGCGTTAATAATGGCTGAAATGGTTTCTTGCATATTGTGCCAAAAATAATTCCTACGTATACTTGCTAGAGTT
The DNA here is from genome assembly GCA_016802625.1 of Heliconius numata. Classification (NCBI taxonomy): domain Eukaryota; kingdom Metazoa; phylum Arthropoda; class Insecta; order Lepidoptera; family Nymphalidae; genus Heliconius; species Heliconius numata. The sequence continues at coordinate 1,844 of JAEBDU010011336.1, forward strand.
TCCTTAATACCGCGGTGACATGTTTTACCTTGGTGATGTTTTAATACGATAGCTTTTTGTTCTTTTTCGTTTTCTATAAAAATTACTCGCTCTGTACATTCGAATAATAGAACGGTATCCTTCCTAAACAATTCTATGACAATACTAGTAAACTGTTTCCGATGTTCATTATTTTCAAAATAAATGAAATACTTGGTTTTTGGTTTAATATACTCCTTTAAAAATTGTTTAACTAAATCTCTATTATAAGTGGGTAAAAATACTTCTAACACCTTTTGCTTTTCACGTGAAAGATCGCGAACTTGTATATCATTCTTAAACCATGTATATACTAGAATTTGATTAGGCTTTGTGTCTATTGCTTCGTGTAATATTGGTATACCTGACGATTCTACGATATTAGCGGAATGAACTGTGTCTGTTTTGGATGTTTCAGACGGTGACCTAACCGGATAGTCACATGTCCTAGGTGAACTCGGCACTGATAAAGTTTCGGAATCGGAAAGGGTTATAGGTTTTTCCCTAGAACTACATTCTGATATAGACATTGTACTAGAGTCATTGCGTTGCCGTAGCCCTTTCTCTTTCTTATCAAAATTTACTATCATAGAGTCTTTTTCATCGTCTGAATGTGTGGCATTTACTCTAATTCTTGACAAAGCGTCCGCATTTAAATTTTGGTTTCCCTTTTTATAAACTATTTCGTAATCGTAGTCCTGAAGTCGAAGGCGCCAACGAGTAAGTTTACTACTTGTATCTTTTTGTGAGTTCAGCCATGATAAAGGCTTATGATCGGTGTATATCATGAATTTCTTACCGTAAAGATATGGCCTAAAATGTTTTATAGCCCAAACAATAGCAAGACATTCGCGTTCTATTGTACTATATCGAGATTCCGTGTCACTTAAGGTACGACTAGCATACGCGATTGGTTTATCGCTACCAATGGGACCCTGGGATAGAACTGCTCCTAACGCAACATTAGAAGCATCAGTAGTCAAAATAAAAGTTTTATCAAAATCAGGATACTGCAAGAGGGGTGCATTTGTTAAAAGTTCCTTACATTTGTTGAATGCATCCACATAATTTTTATCTAAGACAATTTTATTTCGTTTTTTTAAGCAAGACGTTAATGGTTTTGTAACATGATCAAAATCTTTAATGAACCGCCTATAATATCCAATGAGACCTAAAAACGATTTTATTTCAGTTGTCGTCTTAGGTATTGGGTAATTTAATACGGCAGTAATTTTATCGTCATTTGGTTTAAGACCGTCTTTTGTTATTGTATGTCCAAGGTAAATTACTTCTTTTCGTAGAAATTCCGATTTATCTAGTTGGATTTTTAAATTCGTCTGTCTAAGTCGGTCAAAAATGGTTCTTAATTTTTGAATATGTTCATCTAGGCTAGCTGAAAATATAATCACATCATCTAAATAGACCATACAATGTATTCCCTGTAACCCTCTTAATATACTATCCATAGCCCTTTGGAATGTTGCTGGGGCTGTTTTTAAGCCAAACGGCATTCTAAGGAATTCATAATGGCCATGTTGCGTACTAAAAGCCGTTTTCTTTATGTCTTGCTCGTCTACCTCTATCTGATGGTAACCGCTTGCCAAGTCAAGCGTAGTGAAGTATAAACTTTTGCCAAGTTTGTCCAGTAGGTCAGTAATATTAGGTAATGGGTAACGATCGTCAACAGTCACTTCATTAAGACGTCGATAATCGACTACCATACGCCATTTTACTAAACCTGATGCATCACGCTTTTTGGGAACTAAATGAACAGGTGCATTCCACGGGGAATGTGATTCTCTTATTACATTATCTTGGAGTAATTTTTCAACTTGTCTATTAATTTCGTCTGCTTGCGCAGGAGCTTGCCTATATGGTCTTATAAAAATAGGATCTTCACTCTTAGTACGGATTTTATGTTTAACTTCGTTGGTAAAACTTAAGGGTAGTTCATCACAATAAAATATATCCCTATATTCGTGACATAATTCTAGTATTCTAGTACGTTCAGTTTCGTTAGTGTGGTCTAATCTAAGTTTTTTTAAATTTTGTTTCAATATTTCGTCGGTGTCAGTCATTGTTTCGTTATTATTTTGTATGAAGTTACATTCTGAAATATTAATACTCGATGTTTTAAATGCTTTGCTAATAGCCAAAGTCATAGGTCTATCTAAAGTGTTTTGAATTATTGTTGATGCATATCCATTAATACAATTTACTAATGCAGAAGGCATCCGTATACCAGGTGTAAACTCTTTAAATTCAATTACTGCTTCTCCCGTGTGTAAATCAGTAGGGATCTTTACTCGTTGCTCACACCGAGGTTGTAAATGAACGAGATAATTCAAATTATTAATTATAGGAATGTCAGTGGTCTTAGTTCTCAGTAATAAATGTTTGAGGTCAATAATTGCGTCCAATTGTTTAAGTAAATCGTTTCCAATAAGTCCGTCATAGCGTTCATCTACATCATATAAATGAAATTTATGATAATCTATAGTATTAAAAGTCGGAAATAAGGGAATTTCAATAATTTCTTTGTGTAGGCTAGAAGCATGTGTGCTAATAACTTTAAAAGGTTCATATTTAATAAAATTCGGAAAATATTGGTAAGCAATGCGGGGGCTAATAAATGAGCGAGTGCTGCCAGTATCAATCATTAATTTTGCATTAATTTCTGGAATAAAAATATGAGGTAATTTAAGATTCGGGTCACAATTTAATTCTATGATTTCTTCTTTTGCGAGGCTTCTGTTTGAAAATTTTCCTCGTCTGGTGGAGTTACAATATAATTGTCTATTTCGTCAATAGGTGCATAAGGCACGTCCTCAACATACGGTTCGTAATTCATATAGTCATAAGGATCATAATCGTAGTAATAGTCGTATTCCAAATTTTCATTTTGTAAATCAGTTTCATTTAACCTAAAACCTTGTTGCGCTATTTGAGGTCGCGGGGGTGCCGTTCTCATAGATATGTCAGTTGATTCTAAGCGGTTATTCTGAGGTGGTCTTTGGCCAAACTGTTGTGGTGTCATAGTAGGATTTTGGGGATGCTTATACCCAAATTGCGGATTTTGGGGTGGCCTATACCCAAATTGTGGATTTTGGGGAGGCCTATACCCGAATTGTGGATTTTGGGGAGGCCTATATCCGAATTGTGGATTTTGGGGAGGCCTATACCCGAACGGTTGAGGCTTTAGTAATGTTTGCTGCGGTTTATATTCAACTTTTGGTTGTTGTGTAAATTGAGGTCTAATAGTATGGATTCCAAAATTAAATTTTTGCTGAGGGGTAAGATTATTTTGTGTAAATGACGACCCTGCGACGTTAGGTGTTGGCCTCGGTGCCGTTGAATTATTAAGAATGCGATTACGAAGTTGATATTGTTCATGAAAATTAACCTCCTCTAAAACTATTGATAGAGCTTGTTCTAATGTACTAGGTGATTTAAGTCTCACAATACGCACCATATTTTCTGGTAAATTATAGAGAAAAACATTTAAGGCTGTGTGGTTATAAATAGCAATTTTCGCATTTTTAACTTCTTCATCTGCCGATAAATTTACTTTAGATATTAACAGGGACCGAATATTTTGTATTCTGTTACAAAACTCCAAATAACTTTCCCCTGATTTAATTTTACATGATTCGAGAGAAATTTTTATACATTCTTCGCTACGTGGGTCACCAAAATGTTGTTCCAATAATTCTTTTAACTCAGGCCAAGTCTCTATATCCTCACGCTCAGATAACAACGCGGCGGCATCATCTATTAATCTACTAGTTATAGCATGTAAAATATAAATATTCTGCTGCTGATGACCACGAAATTTATTTATAATGTACTCACATTTTCTAAAGAATAAATTTAATATTCTTTTGTCGCCACCGAAAAGAGGAATTAGTCGTAACATTTCATTGGGTATTGGTACTACGCTATTTGACGCTAAAGGAATTTCTCGCGATTGTTCCATTTTGTAGAGTAAAAATTAATAGAGAGCTCTGAAGTTTCAAATCAATTACAATTATTTTTAACTAATTTAACACACACAAAAATATAAAATATATCAAAAACACATATAACAATTAAAAATAGCACACAGTAAATTAAAAATAGTAGGAAAATAAAACACAATAAAATTATTATTATTATTTTTTTTATTTCATAATACATAAAAACAATTACGATCGATTTTTAGATCATTAATTATTAAAATTTTAATAATATTACTTCTAGACGTTAATTAGTCTATGGAGATACTTTTCTTAGAACTACAGGTTTAATAGAGTTTTATATTAAAACCAGATACGTTATAATGCGAGACGTTCAATCCCAAAATAACGCCACTTATATTTATTGTAAATCTCAAATAGAATGTGGGAATATAAGAAAAAGGAAGGCAAAGAGTTTTACTCACCGACCGATCGCTGATCCCATCTTCTTGTTCAACTTATTTCTTTGGTTCGTGGATAGCCTAAGTCTATTCGCACTGTACTCGCGATTTTTGGGCGAATTTGGACACCCAAATCTACAAGACACGCAGACCTTTGATAGACTATCCTACCGGCTGCGCCAGTTAAACTTTCTACTAGTGGATTTACTTTTTTAAAAAAAATACTAATTAAAATTAAAACTATTTATTACGTCCGATCGATTTGGAGATCAAGACCACAATGATAATTCAAGTTAAAAAATATTTGTATTGCTAAAGTTATAATGTATTGCGAAATTTTAAAGGTGCTTATAACAATACTGAGAATACCCCGGTGGTCTCGCTGAGCCAGCGGAATACTCTCGCTTAACCTAATATTGAGGGTTTGGGTGAGTGCATAACTAGGTTGAGGCCAGGGGCTTGGCGTGTGACTGTTTGTTAAAATGTGAATCAAAACACGGAATGGATAGTATTCCGATACAATATACTGTTACATTTATATTGCCAGCGTATAAAGTGTATGCCGATGTATTATATAAATAATATTACTAAGTAGTAATAGTTGTTTTCTACTAAGATCTTGTAGGGCATGCAATAATTACTTTAGCGATATAGACATCTTTCATAACAATTTGAAACAATTTTCACGTAAAATTATCGACAAAATTCAACTGATGTAAAATCTTAACCTTTTCCTTTGTTTAAATCTTTTTTTTATTTCTTTTTAGACCATTAAATTCAATTTTAATTGTTAATTAGCAACATATGTAAAAAGTTCATTTCGTTTATATTCACTCCATGTTTCATGTAAAAGTGGAAACTTTATTGACAAATGTAATAAAATACATAGGTTGCTAAAAAGTATTGTAAAAGCTGTTTGTTTCCCAATTTAAAATAAATAAATAAAATAAAAATAAATATATTTTTTTATTTATTTATTTTTATGTACACGTACAGAATAAAATTAAACAATTATGAAAAAACTTATGCCTTAGATATAATTAAATTAAGCATAAAAAATGTTTATTAAAAATAATTCAACTGCTGTTGTAGTGGTCAACTTGACCACTACAACAGCACTTAGTTTGACAAGACTCAAACTAAAGAAAATAAAAACCACTAATTGGAATAGTAGCATCTACTACTATTAATGTCTATTGAATGTAATGCAGGATAGCTGCCAATTAATGTAACAGATTGTGATTGTACCATTGATTTTGAAAAGAGCAACTGTTGAGTTTCTTGCCGGCTCTTCTCAGCAGAACTGCCTTCCGAACCGGTGGTAGCTTTTTGTTCATTCGACGATTCAAAAGTGCTTATTATAAGTTTATTTGAATAAAGAATATTTTGAATTTGAATTTGAATTTACTGTGACGTTTCGCACCAGCCACGACCGTACTTGACAGCTGAGTTCCGAAAGTCAATTTTCGATGCATTACATCGGTTAAGCCATCCAGGGATTAAGGCAACTGTCAAACTGATAACACAGCGGTTCGGGTGGCCTGGAATAAAGAAAGACTGTCGAGATTGGGCAAAGAAATGCACAGATTGCCAAATTTCCAAAATTTCCCGCCATACCCATTCTCCCACTTCCACATTCCAGACTCCTTCCGACCGTTTCTCCCACGTCCACATGGATATGAAAACGGTAACGGGCCCACACTGTTGTAAGTTACTTAGTAAAAAAATTTTAAATTCGAGGTCGACTAATAATATAACTTTAAAGACAATTTCATCCATATGAAACTAATTTGAGCCAATTCAATAAAATAGCAATTTTGTCGAACATATTATTTAATTTCGTTATAATTTCTTTGTTTTGACTTTTATTACACTGATATATGCAGCAAATTGTAGTTTCTTATATGGAATATATGGAAGATATATGTACAGACAGCCATTACTCACAATTTTCTTATATGTACATATTGTACATATATACCTACAACCTCTCATTGCAAAAAAAAACAAATAACGCACTTAGATATATAATATATGTAAAGACAATTACGTGTAATTTTCTTTAATTTTAGTATAGTAATTCCTGGCCGTAGACTAACATTGTTTACGTCTATGGTTTGAAATAGATAATCTGTGAGGACGCTATACAAACTGTCAAAATAGATCTTTTTAAATTAATTTTTGCTTAACACGTGTAATATTAAAAAAAAATAGTAGTAATAAACATTAAATGTCGTTTCTTTAACGAGAAACTCAATGTGTTTTTAATTATTATTATAAAATAACATTTACATTATAAAACGACATTTTCGTTTAAGAAGAATGGATAAGTTAAAATTTACATTCCAAAGTAAACCTACAATGTATGGCAAATCAAATTTCATTGCCATAACGTCAACACTTAAACACAACGACACAAGACTTAAAAATATTTGTTATACCTGAAGAATATCAAGCGGCGTCTATCCACAAACATATACAAAGCTCTAAAGCTTTTGTTACAGTTAAAAATACACTGAAAAAAAGACATCAATCTAGAAGCATATGGATTAAAGTGTCAGAGGATATATTAAAAACATATGTGGATAAAAAAGGAAATATGATTTTTCAGGACCAATTTCTAGAAGAAATGACCGAGGAGCAATGGAACATTTACATTATATATATAATACGCAATATACTTAAAAATATTTTTGTGCATATTTATTGCTTTGGAACAATACCATTGTTGAAACTTCTTCTATTTTATCGAATTTCGATCATAGTAACATGCAAGAACGTAGCTTTAGTTACGCTACCCTTTGAGGCAAATACCGTTATAGGAAATTAGTTATGCTCACAGCCTCTTTGGACACAAGGTTGAGCAGCGAATATTCAATCGCTTTATCAATTCACCAAAGATAGCTTCAACCAAGTGACTGTCATTCCTGGCAAAGCATGAGGCTTTCACATATACGAGTAATTAACAAAAAAGATAGTAAATAATTTAATGTGTAAAAATATTATATTTTTACATTTTCCCTTTAAGTTTTTTATTCCTCGGCGTTTTTCATACAAAGGCACCACAAATGATGAATAAACACTCGTATCTTTTGATTGAGTTGTCTTCAAATTACAAGCAACAAGCTTCAAGATAAATGGTCTTAACAGACGGACAAACGGACAACAAAGTGATACTACATGGTTTCCATTACTTCCTTTTCAGTTACTGAACTCTAAAAATTAAATGGTAAAACATGGTAAATGGAATTCAAAATACCACCGAAATAAATTTAATAAAGTTTTGCTACTATGATCACTGTAGCAAGTAAAAACGAGGAAAAAGAAAATTAAGTTCAGAAATACGTACAATCGCGGACCCTTGATTTAACTTTGAACTTGTTTGTTCTTAGAGAAATTAATATATAAAAATAATTTACAGGAGTTGTATATTTTACTGATTTAAAGCTAAAAAAAAATACATTTCGTGTTTTGCATATAGCTGAACGTCGAGCTTATCGATAATATATTTTTTCTTTATCATCGCTTTTCATTAATTCGCTAAAAACATACTTTTATACGTTTATTATACGTTTAAATTACAAAAAAATATAACCATACCTAATGTACTCTAACTTTTTATAATTACAAATTTCAAAATACATTTAAAGCTAACATGGAAATGTGATATAGCGGGGGAGCGATCTATTTGTTCCCCATAAAACCCGCGAGACTCGTTGCAAACAAACGCTAACTTTATCCGAATGCCCGTGTTGTAGTCAAGAATGCCCTAATCGGCCATTTGGTAGCGTTAAGCCCCTATTTATTATCGCAACTAGCGGAACACTATCGCTTTCTGAGCGAGTCCGAGATCGTTTCTATGTTTCTTACCAACCATTTGTCTGTACCCTCTTACTAATTCAACAAAACGAGAGAGCCGCCGAGATAACAACTTTGTTTGGAGATTACTGATAGGAGGCGCAGTAATTATTGTGATAATCTATATATATAAAATCGAAAGGTCACTCACTCATCACGAAATCTCAGAAACTACATGAGCTAGGAATCTCAAATTTTGCATAGGAGTTATTTATAGGACGTAGGTGCTCGCTAAGACGGGAATTTGCAATATTCGACTTCTAAGGGATAGTTTTTGGGGTCGAAAGTTTGTATGAAACTTCGTTACTACAAATGCTAAGAGTCTCAAATTTTGCATAGACGTCACTAGGACGTAGCCATGGAGACAGAAATTAATAATAACATAGTTCACGCGGGTGAAACCGCGAGCAGGCTGCTAGTAATTGATATATTGGCGTATTCTGTTAACGCCATGGTGTCTCTGTCGTTTCTGTTGTGGGTTCAAATCAGTGCGGATTTACTAGCAGCCTGTTTATACATCCGTAGTATTAGTAATAGACCATAACCTAGGATAGCAAATATTGAGGAGCGGTGATCTTGCAGACCAACTCGTTTTTGAGATTCGTACCTCAAACTGTCAAATCTGTCTGTTCGTCAGTCAAAAGCGTTTATCTCAAAATTGCGTGGAGATATTAAGCTTAAATTAATATCAAATATTTTGGTCTATAGTAAAAATAAAAGAAAAAATCCGACATGTGCTCTTTTATAGGTATTTCTTAAAAAAAAATACAAATTTATAAGAGTACTTGGGGCCGTGGCACAAGCCCACAACCAACCGGGTTCGAAGTCACACTTTGTACCCCCAAGTAAGCGCCAAGACTGGCTTTAGATCCTTGGCCGAAGATATGTATATAAATACATATTTATACATAATTATGTCTAAATATCCATATTGATTAAATATTCTATTTTATATGTGATGATGATAAAAATGTATTATTTTCTTTCCAGTCTATCATTACTACCAAATAAAGGCCATTAATATTCCATTACTATGTCAATTATAATAAGGACAAAAATAGGAAAGAGCGTCTGCGGCTTGATTATTTACATTTATTTAAACACAAGCGACTCGCCTGCGACTTCGCCCGCTTGAACTACGAGAATACTCGAAACCGAACTGAGTTCGGTACGCATTTTTATATTTTTATTATATTTATAGCAACTTCTTCTATGAAAAATGAATTGGCTTAAATTATCATAACTTCCATAACGATTTTTTATTGTTTCGCCTGTTTTCAACTTCAACATTATTAAAGGTAATAAATTAATATCCCAAATATAAAAAATAGCATATCCTACTCCCTGAGATCGTGGCTTGTATGAAGCATAAATTTTGCAACCGGAAACGCAATTAATTTAAAATTATATGAGCTTCACGCTGTATCCCGCACTCAGCAGGGTAGGCAGAGGGAACATAGTGAGCAATTGAGTGATAATAATTCTGGATAACTTTTTTAAACAATATTTAGAACTGTTTTTCAAGAATCCAAAACTTAGACATCTTTAGACATTACTCTCGAAAATGCGACGATAGCCGCTCTCTCCCTTTATTTTAAATCGTTAAACTTATTAAAAAGTTATTACCTACTCTATGTATTTCATTAGCCACGTTTAGAATAATAATTTAACGTAATAATGTACATAATCATTACGTATTCAGACTATTGAATACATTGTTAAGCACAAAAGTAGATATGTAAATTACTCTATAATAATGCTATATCTTCCCTTACAAAAGCTATATAAAGAATTTTCAGAATTAACTAGACACTTATAGTGGATTGATTAAACATTATGATGGCAGTGCATCATAAACACAACCCCTGTGTATACGTCTATAAGTTTATACATTAATAAAATAATTTTTACATTAGATGAAATTATTGAATTTCTAGCGTAATAGATTTATCGTATCAAGATTTTTAGATACAGATTTAGGACATACTTACTAAATTAGTAAGATCGCTTAACCCTTAATTTGGCTAAGTCCGCTACAACGAACAGTCAATTAAATAAAATCTGGCGGGTTTATAAAAATTTAACGGCTTTATACGGCTTAAATATCTAACAAAAACTTTAAAATAAATTTTTATAACGGTAAAAAAATAAAATTCTTATTTGGCAACACTTTGTGCCAAATTTCCACGCAACAGGAGCCATCTGTTTTACTCAAGGTATTTATGATTTTTTTTAAAGGTTATACTAATAAATATGCATGTTTCTTTACTATAATAACTCTGTAATATTGTAATTTATTGAATCACTTATAGATTTTGTAATTTTATATCGTTGTTTATGTGTATTTTTTTTATTTTTTTTTATCCGTTATATAGCATTAAAATAGTATGGGCATTGCCTACAAAAACAAATATGAAAAAATTCGTAATGTGCCATATAGTGTCACTCGAGCCTTCTGCTACAGAGATTTTTGCTGCAGAACTCTTGGAGGATCTGTTTGCGTATATCCCTTCCACTTCTACCTTATCGGTATATAATGAGACAGAGCTCAACTCACAGCGACTGCTGATAGAAATAGCAGACTCAGAGCGAACAGATACCTGTTACCAATACTATACAGTATTGGTTGAAAATACGACTCATTTGTACCTAGATGAAGCTACTGGAGAATTTGTAAGCCGGCAGTCAGTCAGTCGAACTCGGAACTGGGCACTTCAAAATAGATAAGCAAGCTGGAGAAAACTACAAGGAGATGGTTCCAAAAGTTCCGAAAGTTCAAATTTAATCATTACTGCAGAGCAAGCAAATCACGAATCTATTGGGAAGACTCATTTAGGAACAAGACACACATGTTTGGAGTATACAATAAGTATAACAATTTAAAAAAAAACTAACTTCCACTGGATCCCATAATTAGGACCTAACCAAACTCTCATCAATATCCTTGTCCAGTGTATCCTTTCCAATAAAAAAAGATTCATCGAAAACGGTTAGCATTATATTGAGTTATTTTCCATTTGCTGCGCACATACTTAATGCAAATTTAAGACTTATGTGATTTTCTCATGGATAAAATTGTCAGAAATAGACCAAATTAAAGTAGTACCATACGGGAAGAACTAGCTTTCAAATAAAAAATCATACGAAACCAGGCCGTCTTTTTGTCGATGATCGTGTAACAAAACTGTCTTGTCTGATTGATACAGGTTCAGATTTGTGTGTCTATCCGCAGTCTACCCTCCCTCAACCACGTCCAAATAACAGATTATACACTATACGCACCCAACAGTTCGCCAATATCTACCTACGGTTTTTTTTTTACATTCTTAATATATGAAAAATCTCTTGCTAAACTCGTGAGTTTGTAGGCAAGAAGCGCTCTTTACTTTACTACATTAATCTAAACTACTATACCGACAATTATAATTTAACCATACACACATAACACAAAAAAACAACCATCCATCCATGTTGGATCCATCTCCAGCTGGACATCGGACTGCGGCGTCCCTACACCTAGAGATTTGTGGTAGCTGATGTATCGAAACTAATAATAGGTGCCGATTTCCTTAAATTTTATAGTTTACTTGTGAATTTACCAAACCACTGCTGGCTTGACGGTCTCACATCAGCTAGATTAGCAGTAAAAGCTGCAGACAATATCGCTTCAGTAAAGGCAGTCTACGGAGACAGTGAGTACCATGACTTATTACGTAAGTACCCATAGATTACTACGCCAGCAGGTACCCATCGTGTGGTGAAGCATGACACGCTGCATTATAGCAGGACAAAGTCTGGACCACCTGTATCTTGTCACCCTCGCCATTTACTACCAGACCAACAGAAAATTGCCTTAAAGGGCTTGGACTTTATCTGGAAGCGGGTGGATGCCTTCTACTGTAACATGTCCCAAAAAAGTGATAGTGTACTTACCAAACTTACTTACCAGTATTGATTAGTATACCGTATTGTGACAACCGCTGAAATACTGCTGGAGATGATTTAGGTGCTGTGCTCTCGGCGTTGAATACACCAAGACGCCGTCGATGATCGCGACGCAAATGAATACGTCTTTGAAAGATGTTGCTGAACTGGCAGATAGTGTACGATATTGCATCACCCGTTCCTGTCGTGGCTAGCGTGCAGCCGAGTACAAGCATTGGAAGCGCTATTGGTGACCCGCGTTAAGAGTACGTGTGAAGGTTACGCGAAGGGCAGAATGCCGCGCGACGGTAAACCCGTACCGGAAGAGTCCATGTGCCACATGGGCATGAAGATGCCGCCATTTTGGCCTAAAGAGCCTGCGCTCTGGTCCGCCCAGGTCCAACTCCTATTTTTTATTTGCGGGATTACGTCGGATATCACCAAATTTTATTATGTCATCGCACAACTAGAGCACCAGTACGCCGCCGAGGTGAAAGATATTATAATTAACCCGCCCGCTGATAACAAATAACAAAAACTTAAAGTGGAACTTATCAAGAGGTTGTCGGAGTCACAAGATGCTCAGATCAAGCAATTAGTGACGAAAGAGGAATTAGGTGACCGGAAGCCGCAGTATTTGCGATGCCTTGAAGAACTTGCAGTCGGAACTGTATCAGAGAGTTTTCTACGATATATACGGGCGAGCCGTCTACCCAATAACATCCAGTCAGCCTTTCTCACTACTCGCGACAACCGCACGGTATTAAAAAGTGAAGCCAGAACAATGAGGAGGATACGGTAAAGAGAAATATTAACATCAATTTACAAGCTAAGAAAGTTTCCATATTTAAGCCAAGAAAGGTTTAATTTAACATGTGCACCGTATTCAAAGAAAATTTGTCACTAGAAGACTATGAGGTACACAAAGAAAGAAAAAGCATACCAAAACAAGAGGAACGCACATTCTAGAATCCTCTTACATGTGACTGATATACTACACGTATTGTAGAACAAACAACATTTTACTCGGTCCAAGAAACTGACAAGTCTGCCAAAGTTACTGAAAATGAATTTAAAGATTTTTTAGCCATCCACATTATTATGGGTATAGTAGAAATACCGTCGGACCTAGACTATAGGTCACAAAAGTTCAGGTATGATAATGTAGCAGAAATAATGCCGCTAAAGAGGTATCAGCAAATTCGTTGCTACTTACATTTTGCACACAACAATCACGACAATGGTGACCGCCAATCACGACAATGGTGACAGGTATTATAAAATAAGACCTATTCTCGAAGTAAGGCAGAATTGTTTGAAGCTACAAGTACGAGAAAATAAATTCAGTATTGTGAAATGATGATAGCATACAAAAGGGCTGGAAAACGTAAACAATATATTATGAAGGATAAACCCAATAAATGGGGATTTAAAAACTACGTGCGAGGTGGTGTCTCTAGCACAATTTACGATTTCAGTGCGATTTAGTGCTGGCCGCTACACTGGACATGAATATTTATAACTACTATATAATATCATTGTCAGTGTTCTTCACAGCGGACATTGATTATCTCAAAAATGGAAAATGATATATCTTTTTTGCTTATTTTACAGATATCCTAATGTATATACAGACATGGAAAACTAACAGTAATTAAAAAATATTTGAACATTTTTTTTGTCAAAATAAGGGTTAAGATACTTCTAAATTTCTAAGTGAATAAGGCTAAATAAAATTAAAGTATGATATATAAGCAAAAAATAGAGAGTACTATGAATAGAACCAAAGAATCAAAATTAAAAAGAAAAAATGAAAAATACAACGTTGTGTTTGGAAAAATTAAAATAGTGAAATACTTGCGAAATGAATTAGAAACTTCAACAACACACGGCTTATCTTACACAGTGAATAATAAAATTCACAGTTTAGAGAAGTAAGTAGGTACTATTCAACTTCTATGCAACTTGCATATTTCACACATTTACTTTTTTTGTATATTCCAGCCACATCCACAGGTTGGCAGGTAGGTAGAATCTCGTGAGGATCGTGAATTGTCGGGGTTCTAGGATAACTATTATTTTGAAGGCCTCATAATGGCAATTAATGAAATAGTTGCCATCTAATAAAAAAATATAGGCCTCTACAAGGTTTGAAAAACCGGACAAGTGCGAGTCGGGCTCGCCCAACGAAAGCTCCGTACATAAATTAGAGGTCTCGAGCTTTTTCTGAAATTCCAGCTTACCTTAGCCAGAGCCATTTCATTTGATACTTCCTTTGAACTAGCGGCTTTAATTCTAGAATTCACCCCCCTTTTAAGGATATTATTTTAGAAGATTTAACATTTCTTGCGAATATCGTCGTTTGAAAGTCATCACGTCCAATGTAACCGTTACAAGCATACACATACAGGTGTACTGCGATCGGCGCACAGAACACATTTACTAGAAGAATGTTCACTTCATACTAAAAAAAGGGTAACAAAACGATACTGCTGCCATCTAAAGTATGCCCACCAAAACAACAATTTACGGGAAATTGAAAATTTGGCTTTAAATTGATTTTTATTCAAAAGCCAGAATTATTACTCTTGAAAAGAAAATTGAAAATTTGAAAACTTTTAGTATATATATTTTTAATTAGGTATTGTTAACCTAATGGATACTAATTTCTATATTAAAACAAACAATTATCAACAAGGATTAAAGAATATACTTACTCATAAGAATTGGTTCTGTTTCACAGGATCTTTTGGACAACTAGTTTCATAATATGTTTTGGCATCGTTTTTCTTTTATTAAACATACAATACTCGAGGTTCATGGTAAGTTTTTATTGAATTTAATTTTATATACTTAAATTTTTCCTGTCTTTGAACTAAAAATCGTTACTTTTCATTACCAATAATAAAAATAGGTTCAAATCTATACTTAAGTATACTTTTTTATATACTCTTATAGGCTGCACCTACAGTAATGAGCGTTGAAATGAATTACTTTGATTGGAATATTTCCTATCCTGCAATAACTCTTTGTCCACTCTACAAACCGGATGTTGAAAGATTTCGATCGTTTATTGAGTAAGTCATAAACATACTTAGCAATAAGTGCGCAATGAGGCCAATTGTGGCGCTACTGGTAGTGGGTTTCTATACTCATTTGAGGCAATGAAATATTTATTTAAATTTATATTTCCATTTCTTTGATATGGTATAGAGGCAAAGCGATCATGATGTCCATGGCCGGATAAGCGCTGCCTGGGCCAAATGGCGGGAGGTCACTGGTGTGGTCTGCGACCGCAGAATACCGCCCAAGCTCAAGGGGCTGATATACAAGAGCATCGTCCGACCGGTTCTTTTATACAACAGCGAATGTTGGCCAGCACTATCTCGGCACACTCAGGTGCTTCGCGTCACGGAAATGAAGATGCTGAGGTGGATGTGCGGCGTAACGCGATCTGACCGCATACGCAACACATTCACTCGAGGTAGTCTTGGGGTCCGTGACGTAGCGGATAAGCTCCAAGAGCGTCGCTTGAGATGGTTTGGCCACATTACGCGCCGGCCTAGGAACTATGTCGGACGCAAGTGCCTTGCTATACCAGTTCCTGGGGCGCGACCTCCCGGACACCCAAGGAAGCGCTGGTTGGATGTCGTGATGCAGGACATGAGAGCCA